>VOPJ01006637.1:49963-64400 GCA_014673585.1 Semibalanus balanoides | reverse complement strand
CGGGCGGCGTCCGGAAAGCCTCAGGTCGATCTGATCGATGTGATCGAGCGCAATGTGTTGTGTGAAGCCCGGAGGATGATGGACATTGGACAAGTATCGAAAAGCATATAACGGGCTCCCCGTAATCCCGTGTGGAAAGCAAAGCATTGCCTGAGGCAGCTCTTATTCTGCATAGTGCAGGCCAGGGGTGCCCCCCCCCCAACTGAATAGGAAACTACACCCCTGGCGCAGGCCATAGTTCGGTGGTGTCACGCCTCTCTATTGCGCTGGGCATCGGCATACTGAGACCATAGACTGTACCGCAGTGCACATATGTGGTGCGGAATAGGCTACCGATCAAGTTAACACAACGGTGCATACTTCAAACCCACACCGATTGTTTCTGGCAATTCCAACATCCACAATGGCATAATTGGGTAACAGGTGAGATCATCAATGTCTATCTGGGAACGAAACATTACCAACTTGTTCTCCGGGGACTGTTTTCGACTCATTTGAATCGGACGTGCTCCCTGAACGTGGCGGCGCAGATGGCAGCGAGCGCTGAGTGCCCTCTGGATGGTGGTTGAAGCGTTGTGACGCTAACAAGCCACGCCACGAGCTCTTCCGACTGGCAAAGTTTCCCTAGGGAAACTTAATTGAACGGGGAAAACTAAGAAAGAGGTCTGTTGTATTTTAGATGAATATGTTCTGATTCTCTGATATATCTTCTTTGTGAAGATATTTATATCTATTTAGTATGAGACATTGGTTGGATGGCTTTCTGGGACGTAATCCCTTCCCAGAGTCCAGAACTCTCTCAAATGAGCTGCCTGGGTGGACAGGTATCGATCAACGTATATCATAAGCTAACATTATGAACTACATCTTATACGGCAAGTAACCATACTAATCGTGCAACATTTTAAGTGGCTAAAAAATATAGGGAAGATCGAACTAAGATATATGTCATTTTCTTAATCATGGCATCTTTAAAGGAAACATTTCACCTTGAACATTACATTTTGAGTTGAGATAGCCAAGTTATTCTCCATACTCGAAAATTACTTGAGAAGCCTTATTAATTGATAAGGATTTATTGATTGATTGATAAGGATTTATTAATTGATTAAATTAGAAAGAAACCCTTAATTAATTTATATTCAGTCCTAAAAGTCGGGGACTGGAATACTAGGTAACTCCAATCGCTGATTGGGCTGAAGTTGGTTGATTTGACGTTTGATTATGACGTACGACGTACGTAAGACTTTGGGGACAGTGTTTGATAGAAACAGATAGTGCTGGACAAGAACGTAGGTGCTGTTTCAGTACCTCATTCCTTAAATTGCAAGAATAAACTTTGTGAGGTATTTATCGTGATTTTGATGCTTGAATCGTCTATAAAACGTTTTTCTTAGTAGCATTCTTAGCAAGATTATTCAGACGGAGTGAGTAAGAACAAAAAGCGTACCTAGTCTTACAGATGGGCCGAAATCCGTCTTCATCTTGCTTGCGTGCATGAGTTTCAGGGATAGCTCCCGTTTCACTACAATGATTATGCAAAAGTAGACACTGATAATTTGTCGTAAATCAATACATGGTATACTATATAAGATTATAGGCTACGTGAAAATATTTAACACAACTAAAGTAACTTTCAGCGTCCATAAATAAACAAAAATAAATAACGGCTGCACGTGAGTTGACTTCGAATTAATCTCCGGAACGATCTTGTAAGAAACAGAAACAAAAAATATTTGAGAGCCAGAGAAAGGCACAAATTGTTTTACCAATAGTGACGCATACATAATGAACTAGTTGCAGGTTACCTAACCAACACTTTTTATGCACTTGATGGAACAAAAATTAATTTAAAATATTGTATATATTGTCAATGTATTATAAATTCTTCTGAATTATAAGCATTTTAACTAATTAAGTATATTTACGTTATTTATAATTCTGCTCTCTGATTGGTCGTGACGCAATTTAGCAATAGTTCTGGCAATCGAAATTACCTGAAGTAGTTTGAGCAGTTCGGCTGACACATTTACTTTTAATATTGAGGTTCATCGAAAAAATCAATATATACGTAACCAGGTTTCAGAGACGCAATAAATGTCTACATTATGATCGTTCATGGTTAGAATAACAGAGTTCATATTAGGCGTTAGAGAGCGACATTGGAAATGAGCTATTTCACAAGAGTTCGCCAGAATTTGCATTTCTAGCCCGGGCCACTTCCACCGCCGCATGACCCCGGGCATCGGTCAGGCAACGAGTCTGATTTTGGCTGAGCGCGGCAGGCGCAAGTCAGCTAGTCGCCCTTCCGTCGCGCGCTGAAATAGGCACGTCGTCCGCCCCTGCATGGGCGCGGCTTCATCCGCCAGCTGCTATAGCGTACCTTGGAGGGTAGCTATACAAATTAGTTAGGTGTTTAAAGAAGAATCTCCAGACCAGGGACGCCGGTAAAGACAGCCGTGGGAGCTGCAGTCGCGGGGGACACCATCCCCGCGACATGTGCCCGGTACGCACATCTTGAGAGGTATGAGGTGGAGGGCGCCAGAGTTGTGCCTCAGCCGTAACGGAGCCTTATCTGGAAACATGTGGCTTGTAGATTGATATTAGATTGCAAGACTTGTGTTTGAATATACACCAGTATATAATTCTCCATAAATTTCCTGAACAGTTAGGTGCGAACAAATAAATCGGGAGGAAAGCGCTTCAACCATCGTATTTGCACGGGAAATGGCCGGGAAACAGACATGCTTTTACATAGGCCGGCGCAATATCATTGCTAAAATGACGTCACTACATGCACGCACTTTATTAAATGACTATAAACTTTTACATTACAAAGTACCATCGCCAAAAATATGATTTATCAAAATAATGTGCATCACGTGATCAGCACATTTTTTTAATTTTGCAAATATTCACCAAACAACCTGCAACTAGTCTATTAGAGTAAATAATGGAGTGGTTCTCAAAGCGTTGTATTTCCCCGCATCTTCAACAAGTACTTGGGCAAGCACTGTCTTGAAAGTGCCACGATCCCTCCAAAATCGATGTTGTTTCGATGGCGTAGCGTGCTTTTAAGCAGTTTGATTTCGCATTTTTATGAGGAAAAAAGTTTTAAGTATAACCAATTAACTGACATTTAAATTTGCTTTTCCGCTTTAATATATATATATATATATATATATATATATATATAGTAGTATATATATATAAATATATACTATATATATGTATATATATATTAATATAATGATAAATAATATATTATATATATATATAACATTATTTTATTTTTTCTAACTCTCTCAATCATTTCCTTTAAAGGATAATTGTTTCCTTTAAATCAGATTCGCCATGAAGTCATGTTGTGTGATATAAGAGTGCAAGGTGACTCCTTGCAAGTATGAACGTGCATGCCATGGAATAAAGCTTCGGTTGTAATACATTCTGCCAGCTTATGCTGCAATGACACTATAAAGTATATCTCGCCTGTATAAGTAACTATTAAAATCATGCGATAAAGATGACCACTAACGCATTTGGCAAGCTTCTCGTCAACGGAATAGTCTTCATTGATTTTAGCTTAGTTCTTCTTTATTCATCATATCCTTTTTACTACCCGGAATAAGTGGTCGCGCTCTTAGATCTTGATTTGAACAGGGTTAAGCTACCATTGTATTCAGGGATCGGGTTCTCGATTTCCATAATCCTCTTATCTCTCTTCTATTTCTTTTCTTTCGTATATTTCTTATCTACCCTCCCTCTCTCTTCCCCTCTTTATCCTTTTTCCTCTCTCCTATATATATCTCTCTCTCTCTCTCTCTTTCCTCTTTCTTTCACCCTCTCTCTTTCTCTCGCTCTCTCTTTCCTCCTCTATCCATCTATCACCTCATTGCTCCTCTCCTTTCTCTCTATGTATATATCCGTTCCTTCTCGACAATCTACCTTCCCGCGGGAGTGGCTGGTGGCTGGCGGCAGCCACTCTCACCACCCGCCGGCCATCGCCATCGATCGCCCGTGCGAGCAGCCGTCGTTATGAGCTGTGAGACGGCTCGGGCGCGACTCCAGCGATCGCCGCCGCCAGTATGCATCATCACACCGACGACTCTCGGCCGACGAGGAGGAGCCCCGCCAGCCGCCGCACGCGCCGAGCGAACCTTGAGGACGGCGAGAATAACCGAGACCCACCACAGTGGAGAGGAAGGGTGTGAAGTTGAGATGAGACAGCATGCCCACCGCGCAGAGGAGATGCGTAGGCAGACGAGTGATATGCAGAGTGTGAGTTTGCAGTGGTCTGGCCAGCTCTGTGTTTTGTTGGTTCGCTGAGGAGAGTTGATGTTCTGCTCATTGTGCGGTAACGGCCGGTCCTGAGACAGAGATTGAACCTGCCACTGTTACTCAGCCTGAGAACTACTGAGAAAGCGTCACACACGTCTTCTATTCCTTCCGCCTCCATTACACCTTTCCCGACTGCGTTGCCCATTATCCGCGGCTGATTTCGGTCTGAGGACCTTTGGCCATTAGTGCTGGAGAATCCGACGCAACTGATGACATTGTAGGCCGCCAGACAGGGAGAGATATTGGCGTGAGTTTGGACGGGAGCTGGCAAATGCATTTATGACGCAATAATGCCGCCCATATCGGATATCGGACATGCAGTAACAATGTCAAAAGTTAGGGATAACGCGAAATGAGGCTCTAATCGAGTGACGGGTGTGAAATAAGGTGGACGCTTTCTCGTAATTTGATCAGACCACTTCTGTCTTTCTGCTATCATATGTAGCTCTAGGGCATCGTCTTTACTTCAAGACAAGAAGGTGTTTTCAATTTCCTCGCATAATACCGATTGGACGATCAAGCTTGGATGTTATTTCGAGCATTATGCAACGCTATGTCACTCCTAGCCACATCTGCAATATCTCCCGCCCTATATCTGATACTTGCTCCATTTAGATTACAGTATAGCCGCACCATCGAATATCACTTGAGTGAGGGACTCGCTCGCAATAGACTGACCTTTCACTGCCCGCAATCAAGTTAACGCTGACCCTTTCCGCCCACCTTTTTCTCGTTCTGACCTTTCAAGTTCTGGCAAGTGGCGGTGCTCTCTCCCGCCTCCAGGGAGTTGTGAGCTGCCGCTCAGTGGGGGCAATGAGGTATAGCTGCGAACCTACCTCACACCGATAGGTAGGCGCCTTCATCTGTAACTCTGCGAGCATCGTGCCTGCAATTTGGACAGACTCTTGCTGCCAGCTGCCGCCTGCCGATGGGACATGCTGTTTTAACTTGATCAAGTCTGGGACCTAACGCATTTGTTTTACTCGATTTCTAAGTGGGCCGATTCTGGGGCTGATTCTGCACCACTTTGTAATTTAGCAAAATGTCTGAATGGCGACTCCAGGCATTGTACTTTTTATCATTTGACACATACGTCAACACCAGAAGCATCTGAAACTTACCTAAACATATGTTTTGTTCCACCTCAGCCAGCTGAATGCTGCCATTTTCTGGTGAGACCCAGTTGTCTACAAATCTAACGCGTTCCTAACGCAGTTGGACGGCCGCTTAGAAGTCAATGTGCGTCACCAGTCGAGTCTCTCGCGAGTCGGCTGTGCTGTCTGAAGAGCTGGCTAAGTCTCCTGCTGAGCTGCTCGCTACGGCAGCCAGATGCCGCACCGTCCAACCAAGAAATGAACAAATAGCAAAAGCTTAACGCAGTTTTGTAACATTTAAAGGCATGTGACGAACAAAAGCACGAATGTAATATCCAAGTCGACCTGATGCATTTTCTCGGGTTTTAGGAGTCTGATAGTTTGTAAAGCGAAAGAAAAGTAAATGCAAAAATTAATAAGTGAAAAATATCCTCAGTTGGTGCTCGTATCATTTAATCAGATGTTTCTGAATTGTTTCGGGGTGCATTGTTCCCTCCGCCTGTGGTGCCAGCGCGCCGTTCTCCGCATCACATGACAGGTAGCTGGCCGTTCGTGACACGTACGCCAACACTGCGGCATGCGAACCTCTCCTCAGACACCCAGAATCGGTTTCTCGCCGCCACCCGAAATCGGTTTCTCGCCGCTGTATAGCTATTGTGGGGTGTACTCATCACTGGTAGCGCCTCTGTACCCCTGACTTTCCTCCACTGGGTGCGCCTCTGCGCCTGGCCAGCCGCGGGTCGGACCGCGGGGCGCCCAACACGGGCCAATTGTGACCTGCACTCGAATGGCATTCGTTTCCGACGGCGGATGCGGCGCGCGTGTCAAGACTGTCAAGCTGACGACCCAAGGCTAAGACACAAGACATCAACGCTAAAAGTCAATACTGACTGAGACAGAAGGCAAACAAATAAAAACAAGTTGTGACCTGGACTTGGACCCGTGCGCTGCACAGGAATAGACGGTAAAAATGAACGCTGCCTTTATCCCAACACTATTGTTGAAGAACAGTTGGTGTATATTGGAACACAGCAGTTGACGCAGCTCATGTGTTCCCAATCATGGGAAGAATGTTGACTAGCGTCTTTTCATGCTCCAGTATGTAGTATCAAGATGCGGCAAGAAATGGAGACCAGTGCCGATATCTAAGGTTGATGTCTCAGCGATATGCCAATTGTTGGTATAGGAATAAAGAGAATGTGACACAAGAGACGGATGATCGACTGCACGCCAGTGAGATGACCTCCGTTACTTTAAAGTTATTTAACTTCCTTGGTTTACCATGACACGATCATTAAACCTTCCAAAAAATTAAAAATCCTAGGTGTCGTTCTAGAACCCGGTCTGTCATGGGAAGCACATGTCTCCAGCGTGGTCTCGAAATGCAACGGTTTACCGATGCATTACAAAAACGCATCGGTGCAGCGTAGTGATCCATCTCTCCCTGGCGTCAAATGGAAAGTCTCGTGCCATGTTCATGGCCCTGACGACGCCTCCTGATCGATCAACTCTGCTGTTTGCTGTCTGTCGGTCTGAGATACCGTACTCGTAAGCGTCGTCATCCTTCTGTCAAGGAAAACCGCTGCAGCGTACCAGTCAGCAGTAGACGTGCACTGAATGTTTCTTAGCTACAGCGACATAATTAGTATTTGTAATAGCAGGCATGCTTCTGTCTCATAAAGTTGATTTTTACATTTCCGTTGGGGTTTCGTACTTATCATACGCTATTTACACGCGGGACCAGAGTGCCAGCATGTTCTCACTGCTTTCTATACAGGGTGGTTACATAATGTACCTGCCGTCTCAGATAGGTTATATCTCTTCATATACTTCTTAGACTCTGGCAGATTATGCCCATAGAGAAAAGGCAGTTAAAAACCAGATACTTAAAATCGGAGATGAAAACACATTCGAACATTAAGTCTATTTCTTTAACATCAATTCAGCATCGAATGGTCAAAGTACAAGTCCAAGTGACATAATGAGCGTAGTTGTCATTTTTGGGACGCAGTACCGAATAAACCCTGACAAACAAAGACGCGGCTAAGTACTGCTGCCTTGACGCCGTCTTTCTCAACTGCTATTAGCCCTCCAGTAATTTATCAGGCCCCGGCATGATAAATTACCGGTCGTTGGACACTTCATTCTCGACAGACGTCGCCAGGTATTGTTGGTACTAGCTAAGGTAGGAAATTCACGGAAGCCCAGCAGTTATCAGTTTATTGTCGGTCCACGTTCCAAGTCACCACCCGTTGCGCAACATAGAACCACTGGACTGACATACGCTTAACAAACGCTGGACACTGGACAGTTCCTGGAACGAACAGGTGTTGGCAGCCAAGACAAAGCACGAAACTGTGTCGGCCAAGGATCGAGGACTGTGTTGGCTGAGGACTGAGGACTGTGTTGGCCGAGGACCGAGGACTGTGCTGGCCGAGGACTGAGGACTGTGTTGGCCGAGGACCGAGGACTGTGCTGGCCGAGGACCGAAGACTGTGCTGGCCGAGGACTGAGGACTGTGTTGGCCGAGGACTGAGGACTGTGTTGGCTGAGGACTGAGGACTGTGTCGGCCGAGGACCGAAGACTGTGCTGGCCGAGGACCGAAGACTGTGCTGGCCGAGGACTGAGGACTGTGTTGGCCGAGGACTGAGGACTGTGTTGGCCGAGGACTGAGGACTGTGTTGGCCGAGGACCGAAGCTCTAGAGAACCAGCCCTACGAACATCTATCCGTTCTCAATGTTGTGAACGTCGACCCCTCTCCCTCCCCCGCAGCGCTTTATGTCCCCAATACATCCCACCACCGGCAGGGTATGCCCTCAATACACCCCACCATCTGCAGGATACGGCCTCAATACACCCCACCATCTGCAGGGTACATGCGTCCCCAATACACCCCACTACGCACTGGCTGAGTGCATCCTCAGTACACCCCACCACCATCAGGGTACGTTCCACTGCACCCTGCACCGTCAGGATACGTCCCAATACACCCCACCACGGGCAGGGTGCGTCCCACTGCACCGATAGGTTACCTTCTTCATTCACTCAGCTATCGGGTACGTCAGCCGGTGATCTACGGTCCGTGTTCGGGGCGCCAATAACGCTGCCTCCTGCCCTCCCCCGACACGGCAGGCGTCCCCCTCCCGTCAGAACCACCGCTACCAGCTGCACCATCCGCTTCCCGACATGACTCAGAAGCCAATTACCCCACTATCGATCGCCGCAAACACACGGCACAAAACGCGCCGCGGGAGAAAGAGAGTTGGCATTTTAATTGGTTAACGTTTTGATTCATGGCACACAACTAAATTGACACGTGCGGAGGTGAAATCGTTGCTTTACTTAGTACGTATGTGTTCTTACGTTCTCTTGCTTAACATTAACATTTATTTTCACAATGTGTTTCTCGCAGCTTAACTCGGTCCAGCGCCGCCTCTATCGGACGTTACACACAGAGCACGGCCATCCCATGATGGCACCAGCCGCTGCTTCCCCGGTATCGGGTGGCGCCCCTCCCTCGATTCAGTCCTGGTGACCCTGCAGCCCGGAATAGCAGCCTCTCCCCTATCCACGTACCTCCCGGATGGCGGCCCGGCGGCGTTTTATGGCCGTTTAATGTCCGCCGCTGTGCAGCGCGCTCAGCAGGCGGCCTGGCCAGCGTCACCGAGCTCAGCCCGGGTTAAGGGCTGAAATCGGGCCGGAGTTGCCCCGCCACACGTGTCTCTGCTCACAGAGGTGACAGCGGGGAACACCTGGAAGAGCATGGGTTCATGGCGGCTCCTGAGCGAGTCTTGATATAATTGCTACTAATCCTGGCCCCATAGAGCCGGACTTAATCGGTGGGAGCGAGCCGGGTTTATGTTCCGGCACTGTCGGGTCACAAACAGTAGGTGGTGTGTGGTGCCGTTTGTCGGACCAAGTAACTGTCTGGGACAGGCTGTCTGGGACAGACAGCCTGAAGACCACCTGAACAACCCTGAAGACAACCTTCAGGGTTGCATATCATATGTGTTATACATCCTAAACAAAAAAACTGCTGGTACTGAAAGTGTATCCACACATAAGTGTGTGTGTGTGTGTGTGTGTGTGTGTATGTGTGTGTGTGTGTGTGTGTGTGTGTGTGTGTGTGTGTGTGTGTGTGTGTGTGTGTGTGTGTGTGTGTGTGTGTGCGTGTATTTTATAAAGTAATACTGCTACTTGTATCATCCATTAACGATTCACTTGACAATGATTGAATATATATTAAAGTAAGAATACTTAACTCATAATCGTTTTGTGGTTCTGAAAAAAATCGTGTATTTATTATTCTCCATTATATAGCAATCAAATGGGACCCTGCAGTTTCATTATGCTCACAGTCCACAGGTGTAGTTGACATTTCACCCGAGGATTGACCTTTGACCTGAGCTGCTCTGTCTGCGATTAACCTCCGCTCTCAGTCGTCTGCTAAGCGTCCATCTCTGCGTGATCTACATACAGTCGACATCTAATCAGAGTCAGCGCTGGCCTGGAACAGAGGCCGCTCCTAATGGGGACAGAAGCCAGGGACTGTCTGACGCCAGCAGCCGCTCCTAATGGGGACAGGAGTCAGGGACTGTCTGACACCAGCAGCCGCTCCTAATGGGGACAAGAATCAGGGACTGTCTGACACCAGCAGCCGCTCCTAATGGGGACAGAAGCCAGGGACTGTCTGACGCCAGCAGCCGCTCCTAATGGGGACAGAAGCCAGGGACTGTCTGACGCCAGCAGCCGCTCCTAATGGGGACAGGAGTCAGGGACTGACTGACACCAGCAGCCGCTCCTAATGGGAACAGGATCCAGGGACTGTCTTATGCCAGCAGACCTATATCAGACAGGCCAGCAGACAGAAGCTGCGGGCTCAATATTAGGCCTCGCCGGGCAGAGACCAAAGGCAATGTTGATGTGAGAGAACACAAGGATGGGTTTGGATAAGGTGCTGTCGGTGTGTTCGGGGTTGGTGGGTCTGAAATGAGAGCGGATCGGTCACAAGGTATGGACCAATCAGAGATGAACTCTGAAGTTGGCACGGGACACTTGTGGATTATTGGAATCGTTCATCAACGTAAGCAGAGTGGAAGCGATGGTCGGTACTCACAGGGAGAACCTTCTAAGCCGCAAATGTCGAAGCTTTACCTGGCAACACGAAGCTTTGCCTGGCAAAAAACATTCAATATCATGAAAGAGACTGCATAAACTAGCGTCAGGGACACCCAAGACGAAAAGTGCAGATCAAAGTCCAGCGGCGTTCTATTACGACGGACCACGGGTTTTGTTTTGAAATGTTAGCATGGTCAGAACTCAGAGGCCTGTCCGCAGCAGCCCACAGGCATCATCTGTTGCCCAGGGTGTAATGTGGCCTGGCGCTGCACACAACACGTCCTGACGCCGCACATGCCGAGTCCTGTCACCTGAGGTGCCGGCCAGCCTGTCATCTGAGGCGCCGGACAGCCTGTCACCTGAGGGGCCAGCCAGCCTGTCACCTGAGGCGCCGGACAGCCTGTCACCTGAGGCGCCGGCCAGCCTGTCACCTGAGGCGCCGGCCAGCCTGTCACCTGAAGTGGTGACCAGCCGGATCCGGACGGTCGGCCGCCTGTCCAGTCCTTTGTCATGCGTTCGATCCGGTCGGCGTCAAAGGAACACGAGCACAAACGAGGTGACAAACCGCGCCGTTCTGCGGCGACCAGCCGGCTCCAGTCGATGGCAGTGGACAAGACGGAAACTGGCGGCGGCCACCGCATGGAGAGGCCTCGTCCGAGACAACCGCAGGCACTAATGCCAGGTCTTCACATGGTGAGGGGAACAGACAGAACACAGGAAACAGAACAGATGATTGGCGTCACCAGGAACAAAACGGGATCAGAAATAGTGATGATGTTCTTGTGACTTGTGAGGTTGTATGTTCAGGTTTTTATGGATAAAAACATGCACATTTCGTGGGAATGCTATCAGAAACGATACCATTTCATATATCAGAATATATAGTGGTGATGAAAAGGTCGGAAGATTGGTTTCTGGGGCTATCATAACTTAAGTTTGCAACTTCGATGGAGCACAAGCTGTGAGTTTCTGAACTTGTGCGTGAGAGAATGGCAAATGAGTGGTTAGACCGAAGAGTTTGGAGGCACAACAAAGCTAGAATCAGCATAGTTGAAAGTTAGAGTGACGCTTGCACAATATTGGCATCATGGTGTGTCTGCCTTGTCATAAACACAATGTCCGCACTACCTGGACCGCGTTAGATGTACTCTTTGTCGGTACCTAAAAGCACACCAAGCTCTCTCGTACTATCAACAACTCGGCTCGCTCGGAATTGGCAAAACTCGGATTCGGAAAGGCAAACGGCAAACGAACGAACAGACAGACAGACAGACAGACAGTTCCAGCCACCAGCCGGCGCAACTGTCGGCGGCGGGCTGGAGTGGTGAGTCTCGGCCCCTCTCCGGCTAGCTATGCGGTACTCACGCTCCTGGCTGGCTCGGCCCCTCTCCGGCCAGTGTGCGGTACTGACGCTCCTGGCTGGGCTGGGCCCCTCTCCGGCTAGTATGCGGTACTCACGCTCCTGGCTGGGTCTCGGCCCCTCTCCGGCCACTGTACGGTACTCACGCTCCTGGCTGGGTCTCGGCCGTGGCCGCGTGGCTCCTCAGCAGTAGCGCGGCGGCCAGCAGGGCGGTCCAAGCCACTCGCCAGCCGTGCGGCTCGCCGTCCATCGCCGGCAGGGCGCCCCGCTCCCGCCTCCGGCCAGCCCCCGCTCCCGCCTCCGGCCAGCGTCGCCACTCGGCCAGCCATCGACTGACGACGACGACGCCGCCGCCAATATCGGCTTATCGACCGGGCGCCGGCGCCGCCGCCGCGACCGCAGCGCCACCCGCGGACGAGTGGCGAGGCTCGGCGACGGTGGCGCCGCCTGGCGGCCGAGGTTGGACGGCAGTCGGCTGTGCCGGGAAGCGGCAGGTGTGTGGCGTGGAAATGACGGTGGTGATGCAAACTTGGGTGGAATACAATTTGACCTACAAGAAATATAAATTGTCTGCATAAAACATAGCCTTTGTTCAGGAAACATCATGGGAAGCGTATTACTTAGAAATGATCGTACTTATAAATATAATCGAGTAAAATAAAATATACATAAGTTGTGTTCATACCTTTGGTTATTTCAAGTTAACACGAACAAGTGTAAATAGTTTCCAATTCCAACCAAGTTTATTTCCAACTCCTGGATCAGAGCTGCGGAGTATAATCATTTTGCCGACTATGATTCTGACCAGACAAAAAATAATCACCGCTTTCAAATTAACAACATTTTGACACCATTTGTAACATCAGCGACAGGCGCGCAACCAGGATTTTTGTAAGGGGTGCGACCCCGTCGGGCCACGAGGGGGCTCCACTATTGCGGACCCAATCAGGATCCCTGTATATATTATGCAATATTGAAAGGTAGTCGGCAGCGCACTAGACAGAAAGACAGTATGGTGATGTTCCTACCGCTACGTATATCAAAACTTTAACGTAGGAGGCAGCGATTGTGCAACGTGCATGCCTCCTTACATAAACAGTGAGTGGCATTGAACATCACATATTACGCAGAAACTGAAAGCCTAGCCACGGGGTTTGCAAATAGGTAGGTATAAGAACATGACGCTATAATATCCCCAACAAATAATATATACTCAATGAAAGTTGGATAATATTCTAATTATTTTCACTATGAAGGTCATAACGATGATCTAGGGACACCAGTTTTGAATCAGCAGATACAATCGCATGCTACAAATATAATGGTACCATTTGAATGAAAAACAGACCAGCTGTTCGTGCAATACCAAAAATTCGTTTTTGGCTTTTTTAATGTCTGTATTCTGTATTCTGTTTAAACCGTCAACAGGCGGACCCAATTACGGACGGAGTCATGTAACATTTCCTAATCACCTAAATAAATATCAATACAAATACACAGTCACAGTCACAAAATAAAACAATATAAAACGAGAACCATCAAATCAATCACTTGTTAGCCACGTAAACCTTCGCCTGCTTTTTAAAAGCTAGTTTTGCCCCAAACAAATCAGTGGAAGGCAGCTTCTCACAGAGCTGGTTCACGGACCGTGGCAAGCGACAAAACATCCCATTCCTAATTGTGTTAACCCTTGCTACTGGGACGTGCAGCACCGGACGCGATCGGGTTCTTGTTGGCACAGCCAGGGAAAACATTCCAACAACTTCGCACGAATCAATCCGACCCGAAAACACATTGTACAGGTAGTTCAGATCATTAAGCACAAGTCGCTGATCAATGCGTAAGACGCCAAAATGAAGCAACAAGGCAGCATAGTCAAGAGACACAAATGGGCTGCTCGAGTGTGTGGCCAGCCACATGAGGAACTTGTGCTGAATTCGTTCCAGTCTCAAAATATGAGTTTTTGCTGCGCCACCCCATATCACACTACCAAACTCAATGACTGAACGAATATGGGCATTAAAACCGGCTACGATCGGGCCCGGCGAAAACCGGCGGCCGGCTGAGGCTCGATAGGTCTGAAGGGACCGCAAGTACATGCCCAGGGCACGGTTCGCTTTTCCAACTGCGCTGTCAATGTGGGGGCCAAAGGTCAATTTCGAGTCTAACAGGATGCCTAAATCACGCATTTCGGTCACACGCTCGAGGGTAATGCTGTTGACGGAGTAGGATGATTCTATAGGTTTTGTACGGAGAGTAAAGGTGATTGTTTTGCACTTGGATGGGTTTAAGGCTAATTTCCACGCAGCTGACCACAAGCAGAGTCTATCTAGGTCATTTTGGAGAGTCAAAACGTCATCGGGAGATCGGATCCGTCGGTACAGTTTCATATCATCAGCATACATGAGGCAAGAAGATTTAATGTGAGAGGGCACGTCGTTGCAAAATAAAACAAACAAGATCGGTCCGCAGATGCTCCCCTCAGGGACCCCAGATCTCACAGGTGCCCAGTCGGAGCGCTTCCC
>VOPJ01006637.1:0-49675 GCA_014673585.1 Semibalanus balanoides | reverse complement strand
ATATGTAGCTCTAGGGCATCGTCTTTACTTCAAGACAAGAAGGTGTTTTCAATTTCCTCGCATAATACCGATCGGACGATCAAGCTTGGATGTTATTTCGAGCATTATGCAACGCTATGTCACTCCTAGCCACATCTGCAATATCTCCCGCCCTATATCTGATACTTGCTCCATTTAGATTACAGTATAGCCGCACCATCGAATATCACTTGGGTGAAGGACTCGCTCGCAATAGACTGACCTTTCACTGCCCGCAATCAAGTTAACGCTGACCCTTTCCGCCCACCTTTTTCTCGTTCTGACCTTTCAAGTTCTGGCAAGTGGCGGTGCTCTCTCCCGCCTCCAGGGAGTTGTGAGCTGCCGCTCAGTGGGGGCAATGAGGTATAGCTGCGAACCTACCTCACACCGATAGGTAGGCGCCTTCATCTGTAACTCTGCGAGCATCGTGCCTGCAATTTGGACAGACTCTTGCTGCCAGCTGCCGCCTGCCGATGGGACATGCTGTTTTAACTTGATCAAGTCTGGGACCTAACGCATTTGTTTTACTCGATTTCTAAGTGGGCCGATTCTGGGGCTGATTCTGCACCACTTTGTAATTTAGCAAAATGTCTGAATGGCGACTCCAGGCATTGTACTTTTTATCATTTGACACATACGTCAACACCAGAAGCATCTGAAACTTACCTAAACATATGTTTTGTTCCACCTCAGCCAGCTGAATGCTGCCATTTTCTGGTGAGACCCAGTTGTCTACAAATCTAACGCGTTCCTAACGCAGTTGGACGGCCGCTTAGAAGTCAATGTGCGTCACCAGTCGAGTCTCTCGCGAGTCGGCTGTGCTGTCTGAAGAGCTGGCTAAGTCTCCTGCTGAGCTGCTCGCTACGGCAGCCAGATGCCGCACCGTCCAACCAAGAAATGAACAAATAGCAAAAGCTTAACGCAGTTTTGTAACATTTAAAGGCATTTGACGAACAAAAGCACGAATGTAATATCCAAGTCAACCTAATGCATGTTCTCGGGTTTTAGGAGTCTGATAGTTTTTAAAGCGAAAGAAAAGTAAATGGAAAAATTAATAAGTGAAAAATATCTTCAGTTGGTGCACGTATCATTTAATCAGATGTTTCTGAATTGTTTCGGGGTGCATTGTTCCCTCCGCCTGTGGTGCCAGCGCGCCTCTCTCCGTATCACATGACAGGTAGCTGGCCGTTCGTGACACGTACGCCAACACTGCGGCATGCGAACCTCTCCTCAGACACCCAGAATCGGTTTCTCGCCGCCACCCGAAATCGGTTTCTCGCCGCTGTATAGCTATTGTGGGGTGTACTCATCACTGGTAGCGCCTCTGTACCCCTGACTTTCCTCCACTGGGTGCGCCTCTGCGCCTGGCCAGCCGCGGGTCGGACCGCGGGGCGCCCAACACGGGCCAATTGTGACCTGCACTCGAATGGCATTCGTTTCCGACGGCGGATGCGGCGCGCGTGTCAAGACTGTCAAGCTGACGACCCAAGGCTAAGACACAAGACATCAACGCTAAAAGTCAATACTGACTGAGACAGAAGGCAAACAAATAAAAACAAGTTGTGACCTGGACTTGGACCCGTGCGCTGCACAGGAATAGACGGTAAAAATGAACGCTGCCTTTATCCCAACACTATTGTTGAAGAACAGTTGGTGTATATTGGAACACAGCAGTTGACGCAGCTCATGTGTTCCCAATCATGGGAAGAATGTTGACTAGCGTCTTTTCATGCTCCAGTATGTAGTATCAAGATGCGGCAAGAAATGGAGACCAGTGCCGATATCTAAGGTTGATGTCTCAGCGATATGCCAATTGTTGATAAAGGAATAAAGAGAATGTGACACAAGAGACGGATGATCGACTGCACGCCAGTGAGATGACCTCCGTTACTTCAAAGTTATTAAACTTCCTTAGTTTACCGATGCATTACAAAAACGCATCGGTGCAGCGTAGTGATCCATCTCTCCCTGGCGTCAAATGGAAAGTCTCGTGCCATGTTCATGGCCCCGACAACGCCTCCTGATCGATCAGCTCTGCTGTTTGCTGTCTGTTGGTCTGAGACACCGTACTCGTAAGCGTCGTCATCCTTCTGTCAAGGAAAACCGCTGCAGCGAACCAGTCAGCAGTAGACGTGCACTGAATGTTTCTTAGCTACAGCGACATAATTAGTATGTGTAGTAGCAGGCATGCTTCTGTCTCATAAAGTTGATTTTTACATTTCCGTTGGAGTTTCGTACTTATCATACGCTATTTACACGCGGGACCAGAGTGCCAGCATGTTCTCACTGCTTTCTATACAGGGTGGTTACATAATGTACCTGCCGTCTCAGATAGGTTATATCTCTTCATATACTTCTTAGACTCTGGCAGATTATGCCCATAGAGAAAAGGCAGTTAAAAACCAGATACTTAAAATCGGAGATGAAAACACATTCGAACATTAAGTCTATTTCTTTAACATCAATTCAGCATCGAATGGTCAAAGTACAAGTCCAAGTGACATAATGAGCGTAGTTGTCATTTTTGGGACGCAGTACCGAATAAACCCTGACAAACAAAGACGCGGCTAAGTACTGCTGCCTTGACGCCGTCTTTCTCAACTGCTATTAGCCCTCCAGTAATTTATCAGGCCCCGGCATGATAAATTACCGGTCGTTGGACACTTCATTCTCGACAGACGTCGCCAGGTATTGTTGGTACTAGCTAAGGTAGGAAATTCACGGAAGCCCAGCAGTTATCAGTTTATTGTCGGTCCACGTTCCAAGTCACCACCCGTTGCGCAACATAGAACCACTGGACTGACATACGCTTAACAAACGCTGGACACTGGACAGTTCCTGGAACGAACAGGTGTTGGCAGCCAAGACAAAGCACGAAACTGTGTCGGCCAAGGATCGAGGACTGTGTTGGCTGAGGACTGAGGACTGTGTTGGCCGAGGACCGAGGACTGTGCTGGCCGAGGACTGAGGACTGTGTTGGCCGAGGACCGAGGACTGTGCTGGCCGAGGACCGAAGACTGTGCTGGCCGAGGACTGAGGACTGTGTTGGCCGAGGACTGAGGACTGTGTTGGCTGAGGACTGAGGACTGTGTCGGCCGAGGACCGAAGACTGTGCTGGCCGAGGACCGAAGACTGTGCTGGCCGAGGACTGAGGACTGTGTTGGCCGAGGACTGAGGACTGTGTTGGCCGAGGACTGAGGACTGTGTTGGCCGAGGACCGAAGCTCTAGAGAACCAGCACTACGAACATCTATCCGTTCTCAATGTTGTGAACGTCGACCCCTCTCCCTCCCCCGCAACGCTTTATGTCCCCAATACATCCCACTACCGGCAGGGTATGCCCTCAATACACCCCACCATCTGCAGGATACGGCCTCAATACACCCCACCATCTGCAGGGTACGGCCTCAATACACCCCACCATCTGCAGGGTACATACGTCCCCAATACACCCCACTACGCACTGGCTGAGTGCATCCTCAGTACACCCCACCACCATCAGGGTACGTTCCACTGCACCCTGCACCGTCAGGATACGTCCCAATACACCCCACCACGGGCAGGGTGCGTCCCACTGCACCGATAGGTTACCTTCTTCATTCACTCAGCTATCGGGTACGTCAGCCGGTGATCTACGGTCCGTGTTCGGGGCGCCAATAACGCTGCCTCCTGCCCTCCCCCGACACGGCAGGCGTCCCCCTCCCGTCAGAACCACCGCTACCAGCTGCACCATCCGCTTCCCGACATGACTCAGAAGCCAATTACCCCACTATCGATCGCCGCAAACACACGGCACAAAACGCGCCGCGGGAGAAAGAGAGTTGGCATTTTAATTGGTTAACGTTTTGATTCATGGCACACAACTAAATTGACACGTGCGGAGGTGAAATCGTTGCTTTACTTAGTACGTATGTGTTCTTACGTTCTCTTGCTTAACATTAACATTTATTTTCACAATGTGTTTCTCGCAGCTTAACTCGGTCCAGCGCCGCCTCTATCGGACGTTACACACAGAGCACGGCCATCCCATGATGGCACCAGCCGCTGCTTCCCCGGTATCGGGTGGCGCCCCTCCCTCGATTCAGTCCTGGTGACCCTGCAGCCCGGAATAGCAGCCTCTCCCCTATCCACGTACCTCCCGGATGGCGGCCCGGCGGCGTTTTATGGCCGTTTAATGTCCGCCGCTGTGCAGCGCGCTCAGCAGGCGGCCTGGCCAGCGTCACCGAGCTCAGCCCGGGTTAAGGGCTGAAATCGGGCCGGAGTTGCTCCGCCGCACATGTCTCTGCTCACAAAGGTGACAGCGGGGAACACCTGGAAGAGCATGGGTTCATGGCGGCTCCTGAGCGAGTCTTGATATCATTGCTACTAATCCTGGCCCTATAGAGCCGGACTTAATGGGTGGGAGCGAGCCGGGTTTATGTTCCGGCACTGTCGGGTCACAAACAGTAGGTGGTGTGTGGTGCCGTTTGTCGGACCAAGTAACTGTCTGGGACAGGCTGTCTGGGACAGACAGCCTGAAGACCACCTGAACAACCCTGAAGACAACCTTCAGGGTTGCATATCATATGTGTTATACATCCTAAACAAAAAAACTGCTGGTACTGAAAGTGTATCCACACATAAGTGTGTGTGTGTGTGTGTGTGTGTGTGTATGTGTGTGTGTGTGTGTGTGTGTGTGTGTGTGTGGTGTTGATGATGTGGTGTTGCCAATCCCAAGTTGGTCGTGTGTTGTGTGTGATCGCGTTGGCTGATCGATTTGTTCGTGCGATGTATTTTATTATTAAATAAAAAGTAATAACGACAATAAAACTAAATGTATAATAACACCCAAATTAAACGTATAGTTCACTTTGACAATATTGAATATATATTTAAAGTAAGAATACTTTAAATCTCATTAATCGTTTGTGCGATCTTCTTGCAAAAATCGCTGTATTTATATCTGCTCCATACTATAGCAAATCAAATGGGACCTGCGGTTTCCATTAGTCTCAAGTCCACAGGTGTAGTTGACATTTCACCCGAGGATTGACCTTTGACCTGAGCTGCTCTGTCTGCGATTAACCTCCGCTCTCAGTCGTCTGCTAAGCGTCCATCTCTGCGTGATCTACATACAGTCGACATCTAATCAGAGTCAGCGCTGGCCTGGAACAGAGGCCGCTCCTAATGGGGACAGAAGCCAGGGACTGTCTGACGCCAGCAGCCGCTCCTAATGGGGACAGGAGTCAGGGACTGTCTGACACCAGCAGCCGCTCCTAATGGGGACAAGAATCAGGGACTGTCTGACACCAGCAGCCGCTCCTAATGGGGACAGAAGCCAGGGACTGTCTGACGCCAGCAGCCGCTCCTAATGGGGACAGAAGCCAGGGACTGTCTGACGCCAGCAGCCGCTCCTAATGGGGACAGGAGTCAGGGACTGACTGACACCAGCAGCCGCTCCTAATGGGAACAGGATCCAGGGACTGTCTTATGCCAGCAGACCTATATCAGACAGGCCAGCAGACAGAAGCTGCGGGCTCAATATTAGGCCTCGCCGGGCAGAGACCAAAGGCAATGTTGATGTGAGAGAACACAAGGATGGGTTTGGATAAGGTGCTGTCGGTGTGTTCGGGGTTGGTGGGTCTGAAATGAGAGCGGATCGGTCACAAGGTATGGACCAATCAGAGATGAACTCTGAAGTTGGCACGGGACACTTGTGGATTATTGGAATCGTTCATCAACGTAAGCAGAGTGGAAGCGATGGTCGGTACTCACAGGGAGAACCTTCTAAGCCGCAAATGTCGAAGCTTTACCTGGCAACACGAAGCTTTGCCTGGCAAAAAACATTCAATATCATGAAAGAGACTGCATAAACTAGCGTCAGGGACACCCAAGACGAAAAGTGCAGATCAAAGTCCAGCGGCGTTCTATTACGACGGACCACGGGTTTTGTTTTGAAATGTTAGCATGGTCAGAACTCAGAGGCCTGTCCGCAGCAGCCCACAGGCATCATCTGTTGCCCAGGGTGTAATGTGGCCTGGCGCTGCACACAACACGTCCTGACGCCACACATGCCGAGTCCTGTCATCTGAGGCGCCGGCCAGCTTGTCAACTGAGGCGCCGGCCAGCCTGTCACCTGAGGTGCCGGCCAGCCTGTCACCTGAGGCGCCGGCCAGCCTGTCACCTGTGGTGCCGGCCAGCCTGTCACCTGAAGTGGTGACCAGCCGGATCCGGACGGTCGGCCGCCTGTCCAGTCCTTTGTCATGCGTTCGATCCGGTCGGCGTCAAAGGAACACGAGCACAAACGAGGTGACAAACCGCGCCGTTCTGCGGCGACCAGCCGGCTCCAGTCGATGGCAGTGGACAAGACGGAAACTGGCGGCGGCCACCGCATGGAGAGGCCTCGTCCGAGACAACCGCAGGCACTAATGCCAGGTCTTCACATGGTGAGGGGAACAGACAGAACACAGGAAACAGAACAGATGATTGGCGTCACCAGGAACAAAACGGGATCAGAAATAGTGATGATGTTCTTGTGACTTGTGAGGTTGTATGTTCAGGTTTTTATGGATAAAAACATGCACATTTCGTGGGAATGCTATCAGAAACGATACCATTTCATATATCAGAATATATAGTGGTGATGAAAAGGTCGGAAGATTGGTTTCTGGGGCTATCATAACTTAAGTTTGCAACTTCGATGGAGCACAAGCTGTGAGTTTCTGAACTTGTGCGTGAGAGAATGGCAAATGAGTGGTTAGACCGAAGAGTTTGGAGGCACAACAAAGCTAGAATCAGCATAGTTGAAAGTTAGAGTGACGCTTGCACAATATTGGCATCATGGTGTGTCTGCCTTGTCATAAACACAATGTCCGCACTACCTGGACCGCGTTAGATGTACTCTTTGTCGGTACCTAAAAGCACACCAAGCTCTCTCGTACTATCAACAACTCGGCTCGCTCGGAATTGGCAAAACTCGGATTCGGAAAGGCAAACGGCAAACGAACGAACAGACAGACAGACAGACAGACAGTTCCAGCCACCAGCCGGCGCAACTGTCGGCGGCGGGCTGGAGTGGTGAGTCTCGGCCCCTCTCCGGCCGCTGTTGCGGTACTCACGCTCCTGGCTGGCTCGGCCCCTCTCCGGCTAGTATGCGGTACTCACGCTCCTGGCTGGGTTCGGCCCCTCTCCGGCCACTGTACGGTACTCACGCTCCTGGCTGTCTCGGCCCCTCTCCGGCCACTGTGCGGTAACTCTCTTCCTCCTGGCTTGGGTTCGGCCTCCTCTCCGGCTAGTATGCGGTACTCACGCTCTTGGCTGGTTTCGGCCCTCTCTTCACGGTTTAGTATGCTGGTACTCACAGTCCTGGCTGTTCTCGGCCCCCTTCCGGGCTCCACTGTTCGTAGGTACTGACGCTCCTGGCTTGTCGGCCCTCTTCCTGGCCATAGTTATGCTCATGGTATGATGCCGTGTACTCACGCTGCCTGTGTCTCGGACCCCTCTCCGACCACTGTTCGGTACTGACGCTCCTGGCTGGGCTGGGCCCCTCTCCGGCTAGTATGCGGTACTCACGCTCCTGGCTGGCTCGGCCCCTGTGCGGTGCTCACGCTCCTGGCTGGCTCAGCCCCTCTCCGGCTAGTATGCGGTACTCACGCTCCTGGCTGGCTCGGCCCCTCTCCGGCCAGTGTGCGGTACTGACGCTCCTGGCTGGGCTGGGCCCCTCTCCGGCTAGTATGCGGTACTGACGCTCCTGGCTGTCTCGGCCCCTCTCCGGCCAGTGTGCGGTACTCACGCTCCTGGCTGGGTTCGGCCGTGGCCGCGTGGCTCCTCAGCAGTAGCGCGGCGGCCAGCAGGGCGGTCCAAGCCACTCGCCAGCCGTGCGGCTCGCCGTCCATCGCCGGCAGGGCGCCCCGCTCCCGCCTCCGGCCAGCCCCCGCTCCCGCCTCCGGCCAGCGTCGCCACTCGGCCAGCCATCGACTGACGACGACGACGCCGCCGCCAATATCGGCTTATCGACCGGGCGCCGGCGCCGCCGCCGCGACCGCAGCGCCACCCGCGGACGAGTGGCGAGGCTCGGCGACGGTGGCGCCGCCTGGCGGCCGAGGTTGGACGGCAGTCGGCTGTGCCGGGAAGCGGCAGGTGTGTGGCGTGGAAATGACGGTGGTGATGCAAACTTGGGTGGAATACAATTTGACCTACAAGAAATATAAATTGTCTGCATAAAACATAGCCTTTGTTCAGGAAACATCATGGGAAGCGTATTGCTTAGAAATGATCGTACTTATAAATATAATCGAGTAAAATAAAATATTCATAAATTGTGTTCCTACCTTTGGCTATTTCAAGTTAACACGAACAAGTGTAAATAGTTTCAAATTCCAACCAAGTTTATTTCCAACTCCTGGATCAGGGCTGCGGAGTATAATCAAAATGCATGCATGCATCGAATCGAATCGAATGGCGAATGGCGATCGAATGTCTCTCGTATCAGACACCTGATACATGCTGTGCCGCACAACTCAGCAGTTTCTATTCCATCCCATAGATGTCACTCTTATTAGACACCTGATACATGCTGTGCCGCACAAATCAGCAGTTTCTATTCCACCCCATAGATGTCTCTCGTATCGGACACCTGATACATCCTGTGCCGCACAACTCAGCACTTTCTATTCCACCCCATAGATGTCACTCTTATTAGACACCTGATACATGCTGTGCCGCACAACTCAGCAGTTTCTATTCCACCCCATAGATGTCTCTCGTATCGGACACCTGATACATGCTGTGCCGCACAAATCAGCACTTTCTATTCCACCCTATAGATGTCTCTCGTATCGGACATCTGATACATGCTGTGCCGCACAAATCAGCAGTTTCTATTCTATCCCATAGATGTAGTGGTACCAGTTCAGAAAATATTTGTCCGGTAACCGACTGATGTCCAAGGCTATGGTCAGATGTCTGTTCGAAACTGTCCGAAAATAATTGTTTTTTTCCGAAATTTGTATAAAACAAATGTTTGATATGGAATGCAAAACATCCAGTGTATCATTCCCAACATATGCATAAATATAGGCATTTGCGTCACATAACGTTACAGTTGGGATATCCGAAAGCCACAAGAAGCATATACCTTTTTCTACACAGGCATTTTTTTTTTTTTGATAAAATAGTAACTTTGTGATTTTGTGACATTCCATCCTTGGGCATTGAATGTCCGAAGATGTCCAAAGAAATATACTTATGTCCGTCCGAAACCAAATCGGTGTTCGGACAAACAAATCTCCGAAATTCCGAAAATGTTTGTACCGATTCCCAGCCAACAGTTAACTTGGGCACTGATCGGGCACAATGGGATTAAACCATTGTGCCCGATCAGTGTGCCCAAGTTAATTGTTGGCTGGGTTGGTATCACTACATAGATGTCTCTCTTAAAGCGGGCATCTGATACATGCTGTGCCGTACAGCTCAGCAGTTTCTATTCCATCCCATAGATGTCTCTCATATCGGACGCCTGATACATGCTGTGCCGCACAACTCAGCATTTTTTTTTTTAGAGAACCATGTATGCATTTCACTGCCTCGATACAAAATGTTTTAAACACACACGCATCCAAGGCAAAACGCCAATCCAATAAGAACTCATCACGCTAGTGGCGCGGGAAGGCGGGATGGAAAAGTTCCTATTCCATCCCATAGATGTCTCTTGTAGCGGATGCTCAGCAGTTCTCATTCCTTCCCATAGATGTCTCCAGGGTCCCGGGAACGATTTCAAAGTTAGGGGGGGCAAAATCAATTTTGGCTAGCCACCCGATTTTCTTGGGCGGATTTCGACTTTTACTTCAGCTGGAGTCCTACGGGGATTTTCATTATGAATGCTAATGTTAAACACTTAAAAATGAAAATAAATTTGTGTATTACTATATACTTATTCATCACAATGATCGTAAAACAATAAGGTTTGAATTCACAATAACTTCGGTGTACAGGTGCATTTTATCAGCTATCAAGGCTGGATCCGTTTTGTGGAAACATATTTCGTCTCTTCTCCAGCAGAGATGCCGCAACACCCACCAGATATCTTGGCCTATGGAAGGAGCCATGGCCCCTTCCATAGGCCATAGCCATGGAAGGAGCCATGGGCCCATGGAAAGGACCAAGGATAGGAAATTCAAGAAACTTCAACTAAAAAGCAAATAAATGTTTGTTTTAAATCCACCAATTGAAGCCTAAGCAGCAAAATCTGTCAAGCGCTTATGGTAATCCGATCATTTTATTGATTTTTGGCCCCTAAAACACCTATTGTCCGTTCTGAATCCGTCATTGAATAACGACGTGTCAAGCAGACAAAGTTGCATGACAAACAAAAATATGTATTTTACCACCTTTGTTTTGAACCCACACCAACGTTGTATTTGACACCGGGGACGTAGCCATGAAATAATTACCTCGCTGCGCGAAGTGCCTACTTTCGACACATTACCCACGAAGGAGAGACTAGAAACATGATTATTTTTCGACGGATATACATCTGTCGTCCAAACAAACGTATATTGTTTTTTTAGTTCAAAATGATTAAACATAATAAAATTATTAAATTAATGATTAAATTTCATGACTAATAAAATTATTAAATTTCAGGACAACTTTCAAGGAAACCTATTTTCTATAAAATCATGCTAATCTGGGGGAGGAGTGGTAAGGCAATCCGCCGATCTTGGGGAGTTCGCCACTGCCCCTTCCCCCGTTGGTGACGCACCTGGCATTTTGCATCAGGTTTCTTATACAGAACCTCGCTGTTAAAGGGAATATAGCACCTTGGGAAAAGTATGTAGAATGATCGAGAAGAATGCCCTGATTACGGTCCTGGATTCATTTTTGCGAAAAAAGTCAGAATTTGTTTGTAATTTGAAAAATACGTAATATGGTTTACATGGTGATCGTCACACCAATCTGCGCACCAAAGCGAGTTGGTGTTCGTCCACAAGAGGCATCGAACGGCCAAACTTCTGCGCCCGGCCCAGCTGACAGCTGCTGTGCCGCACCGCACGATGGTGCACCGGTAGGCCGTTTGAACGCGACTGGCTGGGTCAGACCGGCGCTCGCCTCGCGCCGGGTAGGACGTGGAGTGGCACGCATACGTGAACCCACTAGTGTGTGAGCGCTCTTGACCGTCCGTCGGTGCGTCGGGAGGACGCAAGGAACTGAAATACTGGGCGGACGGTTCAAAAAGCAAGGTGCGGTGGCAATCACAGTGGAGTAGCTACTGATACCGTATGCGAAACGTCACGGATTTGTGGACGTTGAAATATGACCCATATACCAACGTTTTGCGTTGAAACTGCGAGTAAACTAGGTCCGCTTTGAGGGAAAAATTTCGGACCGTTTCTCAGCACACCCGACAATCTGGCTATCTCAGTTAAAAACTAATGGTTAAAGTGCTATATTACCTTTTAAAGGAAACAAATCAGGTAAACATGATAATAGTGCTATGTTTGCAAATTTGAGAAAAAAATCACATTTTCGAAGATATTATATTACTTTTTTATGGAACGTTAACCCTCGCCCTGGTGGGGAAGTCATTTGACCCAGTCCCTCATGTTTTTCTGTATTCTCCGGAAATAGCGGGGAAAACAGAGGCACGCCAGTGCCGCAAATTTTGCTACAAGCTGTTGAACATCAATTTCCCCACACTTTGTCAAAATTTGACTTCAGCCCTTCAACTCAGGTCAGGTTACCAGGTCACTCAAGCTTGACCTTGCCTTTCCAAATGTTTGTTGGATCGCGCGCAAAGCACCGGTTTTTGTCCGAAAAGATTTGAAACTAGCAGGATTTCATAAATAATAAGTACCAACAATTTTGTATCCTGATTTTTTGCATCGGTGACCTAAATCAGGCCCAATTTCCTGACCCCTGCCCCATTATAACTAACGGAAAATAAACAAATGTTCCTTTTTCAGAAATATGCATTGAATCAGGGTAATTCTGTCCGATTTATGTTTTATTTTAGCTCATTCTGAATAACCCAATGTGCAATTGTTGCTCAGTGATCTCTACAAGTCATCGGAGGTCATCTGAGGTCTTCAGCAATGCGTTTTGCTAATAACTCTGTCGATATAAAGAAGATAGAGACAAGCGGATTGAACCACTGTGTTAGTCTCTCTCTGCCGCGTCGCCCCGACATGCAACGATGACTTACCTGGGTCACCAAATGACCATTGACCTGAGTAAAAATTTTGAAGTTGACCTTACCAGTACTATGTATATGTTTCAAGTGCCTTGACAGACGAATACAATGGTTGTAAAATAATGCTCTATCATTTTAGATCAAAAAAGATGTTAGCGAAAAAAATTACCTTCGATGACCTCTGGAGCCTTAAACTATTGATCTGAGCTCAATTCTTGAGAAAAACCTACTTGCGATTGCATTTATAATGAGCCTTTCGATTGCTTTTGACTGTTTGTTCCATAGAATATTATAGATAATTACAAGAATGCGGGGGTTGTATCGAAGCGAAGTCCCAAGAACTGTGAAATAGTTGACCTTTGATGACCTCTGCCCACATATAGACACACATAAGTGTACCATATGGGCTGTTAAGATGCACGTGAGCGCAGCATGGGCGATGGGTGAGACATGGGAATGATCATGGGCTAAATATGGGCCCTATTATGTTTGGATGGCCGAATGTGTACATGTGCATGGGAAAGGACGATGGGCATACCTAGATGGCCCTATATGGATTTAAGCATGGGCAACGTGGCAACGCAACATGGAAGCTGTGGGCATACCCTGGTGGGCTCCATATGGGTTTTAGATGGGCAGGCCGTGGGCAAACAAGCGTCTAGAGTTCCAGTAGCGTAGGACCGTGACGAAAAGTGAGGGGGCCAGCGAAACTTCGATCTCGTCTTGAGGGGAACTCAATCCCCCTACACAATATTTCTATGAGATTTGAGCTCTTTTCCTGTTCGCGAATCATGCACTGTTTTAAATTTGATTAACGAAGTAAAATTGTGTGATTTTAGCACCCAGAAATTCGCAAAAAAGGAGCCATGGCCCCCCCACGGCCCCCCGCGGCCTATAGAGTTCCCAATAGAGAGTTGCTCAGGTGCAGTCATTTTGCTGTGGTTTTTCGTCATTTATTGTTTGTGCGTTCACTGATATCCTTTTCAAGGCGGACTGCTGAGTTGGTGGACAAACTGATCATATTATTATTTATTCCTTTTGTTCATCCGTCATTTGCTGTAATTGCAATCACCTTCAGTTTCACAAAACTCAGACGTACTTGTATGGATTAATGTGATAAGAAGTGTTCGATCGCGCTCACCTCTACATCCACCTTTTAATCCTACCGATTACCGGTCCCATATCCTCTGTCACGCCGACGTTTACCCGGGTCTGGTGGCCGCTGGCCACCGGGCAAGTGACGGCCCTCGAGCCGTCCCGGGGTGGTTGGCGTCGTTCATGGTGGCCTCTCGCAGCTTTGTCCGCGGGGAAGAGCTGTTCATGGGCGCGGCTGCGGTCAGCGGTTTCATTTTGACCACTTTCACCCTTCTCCTTCATCCCATGGCTGCGCAATGGTCCGAACGGGCCGAAGCGGTCTCTCCCTAAACCAAACAAAAAAGCTCACCTCTAGCATAACGATGTGAACAATCTTTTCTTTTCTTTCCAAAACATGTCAATGGCACGAAATGACCTGAGCAGGCCGAAGTGCCGAACCAACAAAACGTCAAAGGCTCACCTCCATCTTATAATACGGGTTGATAACATCGTCATCCCGGGTCTAGTGGGCATTGTCCACCGGGCATGAGTCGGTCTACGTGCCGTTTTCCCGAGAGTGATGGACGTCGGCTGGCATGGGCGGGGGCCCCCTCGCAGCTTCGTTTGCGGGGAAGGGCCTGTCCAGGGGCGGCTGACCGGTCAGCGTACCATAACCCACTGAAGTTCTCCTCCCTCAACCATGGCTGGCAATGGTCTGAACGGCGGAACAGCCTTGTCCCATATTACGTCGAGTCGTATACATGGGAATCGCTATTAATGGCAAGATTTATTGGCAAATTATTGATTTCAGCGCGATGAGAGACGGTGGGAGGAATTCACTCATGGAACATGTTGGTCTAGGCACTTTTTTTGGGCACATGGGTGCGATGTGGTTTATTGGAGAAGTTTTTAATATGGTTACATGCGGGCTTGTCATACTGGTAACCATCAGACAACCATACAGCTACAATATGGGCAACATAAGGATGGGCTAGCCATATGGGAACCATGTTGGGCTGCCCATGGTACATGTTGGAATGCCTCCAAAACCGTGTGGGTAGATGTGGGAACCATATCAATACCGTGTGGGACGGTGGGCTACCGCGATATAAACATGTGTACCAATTGGTGTGTTATGTGGGAGTTGGCAAATGGTTGATTTCGTGCATCTGCACTTTTATTACATTTACTAACTAATTTTGACCTTGGGTCAGGTAAGGTCACGAGGTCAAACTGAAGATTACGGTCATTAGGAGTTGTGACACATGTTTATGGGTTCGATTATTGATTAGAACGCAAAACATGGCCTAAGAACATGGCCCCATACAAATTGAAGCAAAAAGCAAAAAGCGGAAATGCAATTTTTACTTATTGTTATACAGTAAAGGTGGTCTAATTTTGTCTTTGAAAGGTTTTAACTCACTCATTTTTAAAGATATTGACTTCAAACTTTTTACACACATTCATTGAAATCATTTCAATTGTATTTATTCTTTTTTTAATTCATTTTTATAAACTTAAAAAAATGGATTTCTCACAATTTTGAATTTCAGCAAATTTCAAAAATCCAAGATAGCAGTTTGATATTGTTGACTGCAGTTTGACTGATAACCTGTCGATTGGTGTACAACAATTGAGTTTATCGTCACAACGGTACTTTTGACAGCGTTTCCCGCAAACCCTCATTTGTCAACAAAAAACTCCGAACATGACGTCACTCTGACGTCATTCCCGGTTACCTATCATAGCCTCATCTTTTTCTATCGGGCAGAATGTGTCAAATTCATCTGGGACAAGGCACTGCAAGTTTGGTAACGATACCTGTTTTTGTTTAAGAGATATTGTAGAATAACGAGATGGGGCTATAAATAGCCCCCTCCCCCAGTAACTCGCGGGTTAAATATCTTTCTTAGCGGACGCCTGGTACATGCTGTGCCACACAACTCAGCAGCTTCTATTACATCCCATAGATGTCTCTCGTATTGTACGCCTATTGCATGCTGTGCCACACAACTCAGCAGTTTCTATTCCACCTCATAGATGTCTCTCGTGATGGACATGCTGTGCCGCACAACTCAGCAGTTCCCCGGAATTACACCGTTATACGTCCGCTGTAGCAAACGGAAGTGATTTGTTCGGTAGATGTTTGAAAATGACCAATTTAGTGACACCCCTACGCACGTTTGGTTAAGAAGAAAAAAATACGAACTTTACGCAAATTCCTGTTTTGAGCAATTCATAAACAACAAAACACAAATAGAACAGACTGTTGTCTCGTCATCTTGGCAAGCTGAAGATAATTTTTAGTAAGAACAGCACAAAATACCGAGACGATACAAGCATACATGGCTCACTGCGGTCTTTTGTCGATTAGCCGGAATTAAATCATGACTGCCACGCCATCAACCGCAGTGCAACCAGCTGCGGCATATCGGAAGAGGAATCCATTGCGCATCATTTTTGAAGCAAAAACAGTTTAAAGGTACAGGGTAGGTCACAGAGTAATGTACGGCATAAATGCACAGGTCTGCACGGTAGTCTGACGTAAGGTGCTTTCCGCGCTGAGCCGTCTTTGCGTGTTTTGCAAGTTGGGATGGGACTCAGATCCAGATGGTCAGATTCGGCTGTTGAATAGCCGAGTCATGAGAATTATCAGGTCACCAGCCAAGGTCATGTCAGGTCACTGAGGAGCCATTTGATGTTACTTAACGTTTCGCTTTGTTATTCGATTTGTATGGTCCTGACGTGCGGTAATTAACGAATGAGGCCTACAAATTATTCGAAGACATTGCGATTGTCATCAAAAGACGGCTTTATCAAAATTTCAGATTTAATTTAACCATGCCTGTCTTGACCTCACATAACAGCATCATCATCAAATTGGCTGTAGCAATTACAGGGTGAGAAGAGGGCGCGGTTTCCGGGTCGGGACAACCTCACAACATTCTGGCGACTACGCTGATGTGTCTCGAAGCGTCGCCCGCCGTCAAACTTTATATAAACTTACATTTACATATTCCATGTTATTTTTCATGCGCTTCCGTCAACAAACTTCAGTTTCGGTCGTGTTTTTCATACACTAACAAAGGTTAACAGGGAAAACCAATGCCATATTTTAAAAGAAGTCAGATAATTTCGATTCTGTGCAGTTTGAAAGGAAATGGGACCCTTCAAATGTGTAAATACGGCAGGCTGCACGGCGAAAGGCCCCACTGCGCTGTAGTTAGGGGAGTGACTGCGAATCAAACCCGGGAGTGGGACCACCCAGGGTGATAGAGGACGGACCACCCTTCATTGACCAGGTCAATACGCTGCCATTCCAACACCGACCCCCTTTACATGGTTGACTTTCCTCGATTTTCGCCCAGACTGCAATAGGCCTGATTGTCACATTATCCATGAAGTTAGCTCATCAGTCCCGTCCCTCTGCAGTTTAAACAATTACTTCTCAAACACTTTCCGACGCCGGTAACATACTGAAGCACTGATAAATGATATATTTACAGACAGCACAGGAAGCCAAGAAGTGAAAAAACACGATGAAAACCGGCGTACATACAGAAAACCTCACGGTGGCTGTAGAAATTAGCCCCGACTAATATCTCCGGAAAACATGCAAAGATTCCATCGATTCCATCGGCAACCACGCTACAATTTCTCAGCATCAGCCGTGTTAAGTAGCATGCTCAAGCAGTCCGTAGCCCACGTAAAGCACTTACACTTACGCTTACACCTCAACGGCTACGACGCTATCAAAACCTCTCATTCGCCGGCGTTAACTACGCCCACTAATAATTTCCCGTGGTTAAACGCGACTCCAACAAACATTAACTGATCTCTGGCTTCAGACGGGCACAGACGATATCTGTCTGGCCGAGGCGATGCAGTTGAGTCTCATAAGAAGCAGCCGGCGCGCATACTGCGCACCCATACACCTCGTTAATTCACCATACAAAAGCCGCTCGCGACTGCACAGAGTGAATAATTATATCTATAATTTATACCGCGGAAAAACAAACTGAGCATAGTCAGTAGGCGGCTGCAGCACCGCCCCCCCCGTAACTGATAGATCCCGGTACAGTACGCTTTAATCGAGTTCGCAAGCACGAATACAGTCTCCTAGATAATTTCCGTCAAATTCGGCAGTCAGCGGGGCACGGTGGTGACCCAGCACGCAGTACAGACCCCGCTCACCGGGACAGTGGCGCCCTCTGTCACCCCCGACCTGGGCGCGCTGCGTCCGGCGGTCCGAGCCCGGACCAGGTGTCGATCAGCCGACTGCTGAGGCTGAGGCAGCGATCCGGCGCCCTCTCCGCCACGACTCGGGGCTTCTGTCAGTCTCCCACACCACGCTGGGTAATACTTATCCCAGCTGCGGCCGAGGCTGCCCCGTGACGCCGGCACTGCTCCCCGTCTCCGGCGGAGGAGATCAGCTATGGTCCGTCGGATCTCCGGCGACGGGTCCAGGTTTGATCCTCGATCAGAGGCCGTCTCTCGGCGGCCGGCCGGCGGGAGGGTGCAGTGGTGTGAGAGGCTCAGGCGGACGGGTCCAGGTGGGGCTGCATGGCGTCAGGGTCCCAGGCGCGGATGTTGGCCAGCGTCTCGTTGAGCTTGTCGGCCCACAGCTGGCGCTCGTCCTTGCCGTCCAGCGACAGCAGGTGTCTGAGGAAGCAGCAGGACGGGATGTCAGACCGCCTGTCACAGAGATGGAGGCACACACACGGCCCCTGATTCCGACAAGGAGAACAACCGGCAGCCAGGGCACTGACATCATCTGAATGACGTGAGCAATAGTTAATCGGCAGTCAAACATTACGTACAAAGTGAGCATGATGACGAAGACGCTGCCTTTCACTAAAAAGCAGCACAATCCCACAAGCTAATGACTCATTGATCATTCTTTTGGACTGAGCACGGCAGAACATAACCCCTCCACACAGGCCGCACGTCCCTCGCCCTGCCCACCAGCGCCGCTCGGCGGCCTGCCTCTCACCTGAGGCGGGTCAGCGAGCCGCGCCGCTCCATCACCAGCGAGTCGGCGTCCTCGGGCCGCGCCTGGCGCACCGTCACCAGCAGCAGGGTGTTCTGGCGGGCGCAGATGTCGCGCGGCACGGGGCCCACGCGCTCCGTCACGCAGCGGCGCAGGTCCACCTCGGAGGAGGGCGGCGCGCGGCCCTCATCCTCCGGGTACTTCCAGAACGAGAGCCGGCCGGCCGACAGCGCCGCCCAGCGACGGTGCCACGCGCCGAAGCCGGACACGTCGTCGAAGACGGTGATGAAGCCGCGCTCCTCGACGGCGCAGTCGGCGTGGCACGTGACGGTCATCAGCACGCCGCCGTCCAGCGGACTCTGCGACGGTACCTGACCGACGGGGAGAGAAGTGTCAGCATCAGAGGATCAACTATCAATAGTAGCATGGGAAGATCAGCGATGCAAAGCACTTTCGCCATTAACATTGCATTACACACTACACGGGGATGCAGGACAACGGTTCACAGCTAATACAGCGATGTACACGTACATGGTCAACGAGATTGATATTCAAAGAGATTGATAACTAGAAATGACCAACATTCCCATCACACCAACTTAGCATTAGAGCCAACTACATCGTGCAAACTGCGGGCGGCGCCTGCAGCGGCGTACCTTCTCCAGTGCCCAGGAGTTGTTCACGAGGTTGCGGGCTGTCAGGTGGAGGAAACCCATCAGCTGGAAGCAGGTGGCGCGCACGGCGCCCGGTCCGCCTCCCGGCGCAGGCGACGTCAGCAGCGACTGTTGTTTCAGCAGCTTCTTCGGCGTCTTCGTGCGGTCCTGTGGAACGGTCGGAAAATGTTAGCCCGGCACGTCAGACTGGACGCTCCTGTCCGGTCCTGTGGGACGGTCGGGAAATGTTAGCCGGGCGCGTCAGACTGGAGCTCCTGTCCGGTCCTGTGGGACGGTCGGGAATAGTTACCGGCGCGTCAGAACTGGACGCTCTGTCGGTCCTGTGTAACGGTCGGGAAGATGTTAAGCCGGGCGCGGTCAGACTGGCGCCTCTGTTGGTCTGTGGGACGGTCGGGAAATGTTAGCCGGGGCCGTCAGACTGGACGCCTCCTGTCCGGTCCTGTGGGACGGTCGGGAAATGTTAGCCGGGCGCGTCAGACTGGACGCTCCTGTCCGGTCCCGAGGGACGGTCGGACAGCTGGTTGGCCACAGGACAGGAGATGGTAGGTTGTGTTAGCCGGACTGATCACCTGCGGCGGACCTGCGTGTGGTCCCGTGCTGGCGGCTCACACCTGCGGCGGCGCCTCCTGCGTGACGCCATCGAGATAGTGGGAGAATGTGAGACGCGCCTCAAACTGACGTTTGGGGCGCGTGCATAAAGAAAGGTGCATAAGTGTGAGGTAGGAATGTATGCAAAAACAGCTATAGCGAGTAAATGGAGTGCCGACTCTACATAAAACAAATGCTGCGAGCACATACCCTAATAGAAACTAGCGATCATATCACACTCAGGAAACGAAAACCATACAACTCCAAATTAAGAAACTAAAACTAGAAAAGCGCATTGCTCTAGAGCGCATAACAGTGAGATGCAATTTGTAACATATTAGACCTACAACTATAGAACTATAGAAACCAGCTATACCATGTTTCAAGTAACTATTAACCAATAAAGTGCAATCTATTAACGAACTAAAACGAATCAGAACCAGAACCAACATACTATCAGTACAAATGCATGAACATTAAAACTCTAGTAGATCACGCGATTAGTATCTACAGTCTAGCATGCATTGCAAAATTAATATCTGCCTTCTAGCTTGCTACTGCGAAATACATTTAGCTAAACCAAATACTCTGCTTGACCTACTAAACTACTTAGTACTACGAGATAACAGAAAAGAGAAGAAAGGTCACCATAATGACGGGAAGAAATGAGCATTCAAGGCCCACATGCAATACCAAATGTGCATGCAAAGCTAGGGCCAATCGAAACATCCGGAAAATTGCCTCTCGATGCATCAACACCAACAAAGGCACCAAAAGAAAACACACCGTATCTAACATGCGTCGCTACATGTTTCATCGGTAGTTCAATCCACCCGAGTCCTGCGCGGAGCCGCTAACATGTACAATGGAGGCCGGGTGAGGGCATAACAAGGGAGCATCGGAGACAGAACAGGAGCAGGTCTGACGGGGACACCAGTCGGGGAGAAACGGGTGCCAGTCGGGGAGGAGAGGGGGGGTCAGACGGGACTGGGAGGTGACCAGGACGGGAGAGACGGAGCTCCCCACCTACCGAGCTGCCTCTCCAGCGTCCACTCACCACTGCTGCGGCCGGGTCGCTACACCCGCACCGCCGCCCTCCTGGACGCCGGACCGGGCCGAGGGAGCCGGGGCCGGCTACACCAGGGCCCGGCCCTCTCCGCTCCACACTGAGGCTTCACTACGCCTCCGCTGCTCCGCCCGTTCACACCGACTCAGAGAGGCTTCACTACGCCTCGGCTGCTCCGCCACGCAGCTGTCTCCGTCACATGCACCCTCCCGCCCCGACACGAACCTCATCATAAGGCGTCGTTACCGTACAGCTGAGACAGAAGCAGGCGCACACCAGCGCCGCCTGCCGGCCGCCGCGCCAGGCCCAGCTGCGCGGCGCGCAACACAGGTGGCGCCCGTGGCGCAAGCGGACGCCCCAGCGCCCCCTGCGCCGCCTCTCGGTACGTGCCTTGCGGATGTGGTACTTGGCGTCATGGGGGAGCACCTCACGCTGCGCCTGAAGTCCGTACACCTCCAGCGCCACGCCGAACTCGGCCTCCAGCTCGCGGAAGCTGACCAGGTTCGGGAAGTTGATGGCGTTACCTGCGGCGTGGTGGCGACGTCAGAGCTGTTAGATATCGGCGAGTCGGACGTGCAATGCGATGCGCACGAGGTTCAGATGTCAGAGGAAAGGGAACAGTTACAGTGAGCGCTCTACGTCCCCGGAGACTGGAAAATGAACGGACGACTGTAAGGATCGATCCAAACAACGAAAACACGGTCTAGGTGTTTTATGTCAAGCTTTCTGTGAACGAGTTACAGTAGGTCACGAGATGGGAACAAGCTCAGCACGGGAAATAAAGACCTGCACAATGAACCTTTTCCATCAAACTACCTCCCCCCGACACTGTCGGACAGATATATTCTCCCAAGGCGACATCAGCTGAGCCAGCTGTCCTCTCAGCGCGGAGGACGCCGAGGACTCACCCTTGATGGAGTCCTCGGAGGAGAGCATCTGAGTGGCGATCACCTGGCCGCGGTACCGCAGCAGCACCACGAAGTAGTACACGTAGTTGGCTGCGGCGCAGACAGACAGACAGACGGTGACAGGCCGGTCAGTAGGCACTAGGTATGTAGTATTAGTATACACTGACTACACCAGACGACACGGCGACACAGCATATGACCGCTCAACGCGGCTCTACCTGACATACGAAAATCCGACATGACAGAGATTTAACACAGTCGCAGGGTGCGCGCTCAGTGGCCGGGGGCCGGTCCGCAGGACGGCACATCAATCACCGTCCGGTAAATAACAGCCGGCAACATCCCCCCTCCCTCTCCGGCGCTCACTGCTCCTCTTCTCACCTGCTCCAGCTGCCACCTCGCGCACGAACGAGCTCTTCAGAGGCAGCGTGACGGAGCTGACGCTGAGTGAGCCGCGGGAGGCCGACCGCATGATGCCCTGCTGCCGCATGGCACCCTCCGTCTTCAGACGCTGGATCTCAGACAGCGCCGCCTGGCGACGGTGCGCTGAAACACAAGGCAGAGACCGAGGGTCACATACCGACCGGCAGAGGCCCGACCGAGGGTCACATACCGACCGGCAGAGGTCCGACCGAGGGTCACATACCGACCGGCAGAGGTCCGACCGAGGGTCACATACCGACCGGCAGAGGCCCGACCGAGGTTACATACCGGACCGGCAGAGGTCCGACGAGGTCACAGACGACCGCAGAAGGCCCGACCAGTTACATACCGACCCGGCAGAGGGCCCGGACCGAGCGGTTCACATACAGAACGGCAGAGTCGACCGAGGTCCACATACGACCGCAGAGGCCCGACCGAGGGTTACATACCGACCGCAGAAGGTCCACCGAGGGTCACATACGGCGGCAGAGGCCGACCGAGGTTACATACCGACCGGCAGAGGCCCGACGAGCGTACATACGACCGGCAGAGGCCACGAGTCACCATACAGAAACGGCAGAGGTTCGACCGAGGGTCACTACCGGACCGGCAGAGGCCCGACGAGGGGCACATTTACCGGACCGCAGCAGGCCCGACCGGAGGTCACATACCGACCGCAAGGTTCCGACCGAGGGTTACATACCGACCGGCAGAGGCCCGACCGAGGGTCACATACCGACCGGCAGAGGTCCGACCGAGGGTTACATACCGACCGGCAGAGGCCCGACCGAGGGTCACATACTGACCGGCAGAGGCCCGACCGAGAGGCAGTTGAGGGCTACACATCACACTGCCTTCTATTGACTAATTAAAATGGTTGGCAGGTATTCAAATGCCAAAATAAACACATACAAACATTAGCGGATCAGCTCAAAAGCGATGTTTTTCATCTGATGCCGTTAGTGAAATATAAATGGCGTTTTACAAGCTTTGCATTTCATGGCAAAGTTGCCATACAACTTTTACTTTATAACTTATTCTAGAACATAACCACTCAGTTGGCGAGAGATAGGAAAAAGGCGAGTTCAACAGAAGGCCTCTACCCATCATCCTATGGAACCAATTCAGCGATGAAACTATCAGGGCAGCCGCGAGACCCGTCGGATAAACAGTTCAGAGGAATTACTGTTAGCAGAGGTGGCAGATTACAGACTTTGCATGACACTGTTAGTACCATGCCAGGACAGAGCAGTGAGGCGCCAGGGTCGTCCAGCTCCTCTCCATTACAGAGGGAGCGAATATCGACTCACTGGCGACAAGCAGCAGTCTCTCGGCCTCGACCATCTCCGCCGAGCCGGTAAACTCGATCGTCGCGTTGCAGAGGTTCAGCGCCCGGCTGGCCTGCGACATCACGCTCATCTGCTGGGTCGCCTACCGGAGACAGATGGGGAGACGACGGGGTCAGACGGGGGTCAGATGAGGTCAGATGAGGTCAGACGGGGTCAGACGGGTCAGATGGGGTTAGATGGGATCAGACGCGGTCAGATGGGATTAGACGGGGTCAGATGAGGTCAGATGGGGGTCAGATGGGTCAGATGGGTCAAATGGGGTCAGATGGGTCAAATGGGGGTCAGATGAGGTCAGACGGGGTCAGATGGGGTCAGATAGGGTCAGATGGGGTCAGATGGGGTCAGATGGGGTCAGATGGGGTCAGATGGGGTCAGATGGGGTCAGACGATCGCAATACAGGGTTGACGGTCCATACAACAGAATCCCGCCCTTTGTTTATTGGGGTTTAAGGGCGCGCCGACACCTTTAGGTCAATTTGCGCCCAAGAATGCCAGCCTACCCGCGTGTTCCTTCCGCCCGCTTCCCAGCGCAGTGGCCATCAGCTCTGCGGGCCGACCGCCGCCGGAATCACCGCGTTCAGACCCGCACCGTTACAGACGATACATCCCCGGCCTGCCCCGTACCTCCAGCTGTAGGTGTTTGATGCGCTCCTGCGTGTTGGCACAGATCTGCTGCTGCTGCTGCTGGCTGCTGGAGGCGGACGCGTCGTAGCGGGACGTCACGTCGCGGTTACGGACCACCTGTCGGACGGGCGTCACCTGCACCTCCTGTAGACGCGGAGAGACAGGGGCGGCGACGCGTCAGTGAACCGGGTCCTAACGCGGGACTCGCTGAACGCGGAGCTAGGAGACGGGGCCGGGTTCGTGTTGCGCTACAGTTTTGGCCACTTAAACAAGACAACAGACAAAGTTATAAGTCACCGTAAATTAGACGTGAGACGAGTCCTCCTAGAGTCACCGTCATCCGTATAATTCAAACTAGATGCATCAATGCCACTTGTTTATCCTTCTACCGGCCTAAGTAAACCTACGGAGCGGTCGCCTAATCAGCATCGAAGTACCGAGCTCATAGGCCACACTTGTCACAAGACGGTGTCACCAATAAACACGGACAACCCCATGCTCGGCCTCAGAGCCCCCTCATCTCCTGCCGCGTCTCCCACCTGGGGTCGCTGCCGCCGGTAGAAGCTGACTGAGTGCATCAGCGGCACCTCAGCTCCGTCTCCGTCCAGCACGACTGACCGCAGGCTGGGGTCCTGCTCCGGCGACTGGACACACGCCATCGGGGTGCGGAACACGCCCGAGTCCTGATGCTGCCGAACACCATGGAGACACACGTCACGAACAGTCCGGTCACCGGCGGAGAACAGGTCAGGCAGACATACAGCAGTGATGACCATTTGGGGGAGGGTGGTTAGGTTATCAGGGCTTATAACGGGCGTCGCGAAATGTGGCGAGTTGGGCTTCTAGGGGAGACAGTAGGGAAAACGTCGCGCAGCGGCGACTAACGACACTATCGACCCGGTCCTGCAGACATCCAACGGGACTGACGACTTCTGACAAGGAAGAACTGAGAGAGGGTTACGGAGGACAGGAAAGACTGACCTTGCGGCGGCCGGTGGACGGCGTGAGGCCGTGGGAATGATGCTCAGGATGAGGAGTGAAGGGCGCCGCCTCGCCGTCTCCACCGCCGCATCTCAGACACGCCGCCTCCAGCTGGGAGACCAGGTCCGACACGGTCACGTCCCCCTCGTATGACGCCCGGCCGGCCCAGGACGTCTCCAGGGCACCCTCCCCGGCACCACGGTCAGCCTCCGCGACCACGTCCTCCGCCGCGACCAGTTTACTCTCTAGAGCGCCGTCCTCATCCTCCAGCTCCGCACAGTCATAATAGCTTTCAGATCGAGTATCAGTGAGATCAAGCCGTGGCCGCCGGGCTGCCTCGGTGGCCGCCGTACCGAACAGGTACTGTCGCAGCCGGGAGCCGGGCGCCCCGGGCGTTCCTCCGCCGGCGTCCCCTCCGCGCTCCGTAGTCTCCTCCCAGCACCGCGGCGAGCGGCCCGTCCAGCTCACCGAGCCCAGATCAGGCGGCACCGGGGTCGGGTCAGTCAGGTCAAAGGTCAGGTCAAGTCGTGCTGAGGTCGTGTCAGCCGGACCAGAGGTCAGGTCAGGTCGTGCCGAGGTCGGGTCAGTCAGGTCGAAGATCAAGACAGGTCGTTCCATGGTCGTGTCAGCCGGACCAGAAGTCATGTCAGGTCGCGCCGGGGTCGGATCAGTGACGTCTGCGTCCGTCAGAGTCTCTGTGCTCCCGGGGTCCCCTCCGGCCGCCAGCGTCGACTCTGACCCGCCATCGGTCACCGCCAGGACCGCCGTGACGTCCGCGGACGGCACCGAGGTCACCGAGGCCGATCGGCGCGGCGTAGAGGTGCGCACGGTCGGCGGGCGGGCTGTAGAGGTGCGTACGGCCGGCGGGCGGGCTCCCAGGCAGGGCGCCGAGCGGCGGTGGTGCGCGGCTGTCGGTCGGACCGGAGGACGCTGGAAGCGCCGGACCAGCTGCGCCACACTCGGGGAGGCGGCGAATGTGGCACATGCGGAGGCGGTGGTGGTGGTGGCGGTAGGCTGGGAGGTGCACCGCCGCAGAGGCTGTCGAGAAGCGGGGGAAGAGGAACGGAGTGAAGAGGACAGGATTGGGAGAGCGGATGGCGGGAAGGACTGTTGCAAGGATGCAGGCGGTCAAAGACACCTGACAAAATGGCAAGAACGACGTGAACAGGAAAAGAGTCGAAAACAACGAAGATGTGGAGGGGATATGAGCCAACCAAACCGACACTGAATCGGGTGGTGGTGATGGTGCGGGTGGCGATACTGCCACCAGGGACAGCAGCACAGCAGAGAGAGCGGAGACTCTAACCCGCTCCACAACACAAAACTGCCCACACACGACCCCAGTGCCGTCCGCGCCCACCCCTCCAACAGCCCCGAGCGGCCGTTCAGTGCCCGGTGGCCACCGTACCGTTTTGCGGGTGCGTTTGGGCGGCGTCGGCTCCTCCTCCTCCTGGTCCATGTCGTCCAGCACGTCATCAATGGCGGCACAGGCGGCCATCCCGGACATGTCGCTGCTCGAGTCCTGAAGGCACGCGGTCAGAGGCGGGGTTACAATCGGGGTCACAGCGGCACAGACAGTCACGGGGCGAGGTCACAGGCAGTCACGGGGCGAGGTCACAGCCGGACGGAGAGACGGCAACGGCATGGTTCACAGGCGCCGGGTAAATACACCAGTGGGAGTCGACATAGACGCCAATCACAAATAAGTCGGCAGACGGTGAGCGAAATTGGCCCATTCTCGCACAGCGGCATCAGTCTGTTTTCTGTGCGGCTCAATCTGGAGACGAGTCGCTACTTTGACTGGGTAAAAACTAGCAACCGTTTTAACAGAAACCTAACCACTAAATGTTGTCCGACATGACCACCATTCTTACTACGCCAAACAACCCAATAGAAACAAATTCCCGCCCCCCCCCCTTCCCCCCTCCACTCACCGCCGAGCTCTCGTCGATGGTAGGCAGGCTGGGCGGCGGCTGGTTGGAGCGGGCCATCGCCAGGATCTCGGCCCCTAGGCTCTCGGCGTCGCTGTAGCCGCTGGCGTAGGAGACGGTCGACTCATCGCAGACTCCGGAGCCGCCGCGGTACGCGGTGCTGGCCGGCGACGAGCCACTGCGGACCAGCGAGCACGCCGTGGTCAGCTGCACCTGCACGCCGCCGCGTCGCGACACACCCGCCGACAGCGCCGACAGCGCGCGACGCACCACGCGGCCGTGCGCCCGCAGCGCAGTGGCCACGGCGCGGCGGCCGACACCGCTGGCTCCTGAGTCGGAGTCGGAGTCGCGGCCGCCGAGCGCCGACAGCATGGTCAGGCTCACCTCGTCTGAGGAGGTGGCGCTCAGATCGCTGGGAACGTCGCTCCAGTCGCCGCGCGCGGTCGCGTAAGAGGCGTCACGGCTGGCCACGGACACCAGGGGGAGGCACCGCAGCGGGGGCAGCGGGGGCGGCATCAGCGGCGGGGGCGGATACAGCGCGGGCGGGGGCGGCGCGGCGCGGATCGGCCAGCACGGGGCGCGTGGCGGCGGCGGCAGCGGATCGGCACTGGACGCGCTCTCGTCAGTGGAGCTCGACTCGCAGAACGTCACCTGTTTGCGCGGAGGCAGCGGCACGGACGGCGGTGCCGGATAGGCCTCATCTGTCGCGGGAGTGACGTCAGCATGTGTGACGTCATCATGCGTGACATCATCATGCGTGGCGTCATCGGTCGGGGTGGACAGCGTTAGCAGCCGGGTGGAGGCGGCCGCCGGCTCGTCGGACGGCTCGCGGGACGGCAGCTCCAGGGAGGGGAACGAGTCGGACATCCGCTCGGCCATCGCCCGCTGGCAGCTGGCCACCAGAGACTCGAACTCGCCGCCCGAGCCGGAGGAGTTGGAGTGGAGACCGGGCGCGCGGTACGAGGGAGGGGCAGAGCCGGCGCTGACACCGCTCCGGGACAGCTGGAAGGAGCAGCTGCAGCAGCAGCAGCGGAGCGGCTCGTGGTACCCCCGCGTCGGAGAGCGAGACTGGGAACGGGAGCAGTGTTCCCGGTAATGACTTCGCGAGGGTGTGGGGTCACACTGCCGGGCGGCACAATCGTCTCCGTACTGTGACTGGGACCGCGAACAGTCCCGGTAATGACTCCGCGAGGGTGTGGGGTCACACCGCCGGACGGCACAGTCGTCTCCGTACTGTGACAGTGGCCGGCAGTGGCTGGCACACCAGCCTGACGCAGACGGAGACGGAGACGGAGAGGGGCAGCGACGCGACGACAGCGGGGCGGGGGAGCGGGGTCGGGCCGAGCGATCGCGAGCGTCGGCCCAGTCGCGGGACGATGTCTCTGACTTCTCCCATACAGAAGAGTCCTGATCGCGGCGGACCTCTGCCGGGACCTGATCGAGGGCGTCGGCCCAGTCTTCGCTGGACGACAGAGACCGGCACAGCGCCGGGTCTCGCACACGAGCAGAACTAAAAACAGACAGGGAAAGCACAGAGCACAGGTTAGCAAAGCACCCTGCTGGTGAGAAGACCACGGCTAGAAGCGTATGGCTGAACTAGCGGCGAGTGAGATAGGCTGTGAGGGTGCAAAGTGAGTGCAACAAGGCGAAAAGCAAGCAGAACGGTGAGGCTAGCGACAAAATAGAATACCGCAAACTTTTACCAGAGAGACAATGCATCTTACCTGTCTATGGAAAGTGCACCAAAAGTACACAGCTTGCAAGATCAAACAATAAATGCGTCACACAGAATGCCAAACGCTGCACCAGCGGCAAACATCAACCAGAGTGCGCAACATTCGCCACAGAACCACAATCAGTGCTGCATCTCCCGTGCTGTGCCCCGCTCCCGCGTGCGAAGACAGACAGCGCCAGCCCGGTCCCAGCCGACGGAGCGACTGTCACCACCACCACCACCACCTGCCCAGCTCTTCACCGGGAGCTCACATGCAGACCCGGCCATCCTGGGGACACCGCGTCACCGACACCAAGCCATGCACGTGCTGCAGGACACTCAGAGACGGGACATACAGCGGGGGGGGGGACGTGCGGCGTGCCTCAGTGCAGTCAGCGGCGTGCCTCAGTGCACCCCACCGCGACACAGAGTCGTCAGCGGCGGCGGCGGCGGCGGACAACACGTGCTCCTCCCGTGCGCCGTACCTGCGGCCGTCCTCCGTCTCCGACTCTGTCTGTGAGCTGGTGGCCGTGTCCAGGTCGGACAGGCTCGGGTACAGGCAGCCGGGCTTGACGCGCACCTGGTACGGCCGCCGGCCGCGCGCCCTGCAGGCAGCGCCACCCTCAGCCACCGTGGACACAGCCGGAACTAACGCGATACCCAACTACTACGGCCCCGGGATGGGTGAGCGGACGGGGCGGATACTACGACGGCGGTGGATGGGATGAAGATGACGATGATGATGCTGGTGATGATGACGGCGGGCGCCGGGTAGGACTGTTGGGTTCCTCTGAAGGTGACGATGAGTTAGGAGGCGTGCTGGGGAGCTAGGACGTGGAACATGTTCAGAACGGACTGTGTTGTCTGTTGAATTCAGAGTCTCAGCGGAGAGTGAATAGAACGAACGACAGCTGAAGAGAGAGACGGAGACAAACAGATAGTGAGCAATGATCGTGGAAGAAGAATTATCTGGACGTGAGTAACTGATGAGAGATGGAGATGCAAAGGGCAAATAATGGAAAGGAAAACAAACACGCCATTCATCAGACCAACGTCTAGCTGTTGGTGGTCAGATCGACCAGAGCAGAGGTGCAGCGACGTCAGAGGATGCAGCACCGAGTGGAGCGGTCCCAAGAGGAGCGAACATGACGTGACACAGGACAGGAGGACCAGGACGATGACTGGACTGACGGTGTCTACTGCCTGGCCAATCCATGGCCAGTCAGCGAGGTAAGACTATCTACATCATCCACCCAGTTACTATACCTGGCGGGGAGTAACTACGACAATCACGACACGTCATCGATATGTACACCCGAAGCATGCAACATGTTCTGATGATGACCTGGCCCTTCCGGAACCTTAGCACATCAATGTGTGGAACACTTAACCCCTGTATAAAATTACACCTAGCATGCCTGTCAACAGTGTCAACACGTTCCCGTTCGTATCCAGTCCCTGATCTTTCCGTCGCGGCATGCACCATGTTTCTTCCCTATTACGCTCTGACCCGGGGGACAGGGTGTCGTCACTCCTTTGTACAGCATCACACTCCCGCGCTCAGTACGATAGCGCTGTTCCCGCCTGTCAGTCCATTGGGCGTGGCGACAAGCTCAACGTCCCTCCCTCTTAATCTGCCCATCGCTGAGCTCAACACTACAGACTACGCACTACACTACGCGACTGCCCACCGTGCTCAGTTCACTCACCTCTCTCCGGAGTTACTGTGCTGGACCTGCGGCGCCGGCTCGGCGTGGTGGACAGGGCTGTGTCGCGCCGGGCTGTGGTGGACGGGGCTGTGTCGCGCCGGGCTGTGGTGGACGGGGCTGTGACGCGCCGGGCTGTGGTGGACGGGGCTGTGTCGCGCCGCGCTCTGTCTCGCTGGATTGGTGGTCGGTGCCGTCTGACGGCTGGGGATGAAGCTGGCGTCTCCTCCAGCACGCCGGGCCGGCGGGCTAGCCGGCGGCGGGGGCGGCGGCGGCGGGATGCCGCCCGAGGGAGCGACAGGTGGCGCCATCTGCTCCATCTGTCAGTGAGAGGAGCACAGCGTCTCAGGGGTGAGAGGTGTCGCATGCCAGCGGCTAAAGCAGTGTACATTGTAGAGTAAAGAAAGGCAGACGTACCAAGACACCCAGGAGAAACACCACAGGCGGCGAATTTCGCAAGTCCGCACAATCATACAAACATCCATTCAGTAATGGTATTAACCCTCGTCCTACGGAAGCTTTTCTCACCTTCGCCCTACGGGATGGGGATTCTAAAACGACACCCTGTTAACTTCCAAACCAAGCAAAATAGAGCAACGCGGTAAGAACCAGCATGTGGTCTGTCATGTGAGGAATATAACGGTATCTAATTTTTAGGTTTCAGGTCAACGGGTGACCTTCCAGGTCAAGTGAATGACCTCGACTCGACCACGTTCAGAATAGCGATTTTGCTGTAAAAAAAACAAAAAATGAAGAAATTGATTAAAATGAAATTAAAAATTAATGGTTCTAGACCAGTTCTGTCACAAAACACAAAAAAAAGTATTTATTCGTTCGTAACTTGGTAAAAAGGTGAATAAAAAATGGACGTTCTTGAGTTTCTTTACACTTAGATTACACATCACTCCGTCAAAATGAGAGATATTGCTTTGAATTTGTGTTTCAGTATTCTCTATACTCAGTTCTCTCACATATATTCCGGTTTTGTGAACATATTGTTTTTTGTTGTTTTTTATTTGTAGTGATTTTAAAAAATGGGGTAAAAATCTGAGATTGCCATTTTGAAGACAGTCATTTTCGATCTTTGCTGTTTTCTGTTTGCAATGCGCCGCAAAACTATTTTCTACGATTTTTACAATATTTATCGTTTCTCAACCAACATGATGTCACTAAAACGTCATTATCTCACAAAAATCTAGATCAATTTGGATGAAATTTCGACAGCATACGTATAATTGATGTAAACTCAGCTTATACAAATTTCAGCAAGATCGGCAGCATGTGAAAACAATTATGCAAAAACAAACTCAGGGGGTCGTTTTAGGACCTCCGTAGGGCGATGGTTAAACCTCGCCCTAGTGGGGGGGGGACATTTTGACCCCCCCCCCCGAGTTATTTCCGGAATAGCGGGAAAACTGCGGCGCGCTGCGCCGCCAAACATTGTACAGTTGTATGAACACTCGTTGCCCATATTTTATATAACAAATTGCTTCAGGTCATCTCAGGTCAGGTCACCAGGTCACGTCAAGAGTTGCCTCCCAAAATGTTTGGGATTGTGACAAAGCCACAGTTTTTGTCCGAGATATTGCATGATTTCACTTGCATGATTTCATAACTGGGCGCGAATTTCATGAAACGGACTTCATCGTGCTCGTTAAATCCGATTGTTCTTTAACATACATTTTTGTATTTTAACAGACAGTGTCCCTTTAATAATTCTAAAGCATTGAATGAAAATAAGATGAAACACCATAAAAAATAAATAAAAGACGCATGAAACAACTATCATGAACAAAGACCTGAAATACACCGCGAATAGTCGGACCAATATTCTGACTCATACCGCTGGAGCTGCTGCCCGCTGACAGCCGCTACTCGTCAGCTCCCGGCCAGGCCCGACGACCTGGAGGAACCGATCAGCCGCAGTCCGGACCCGCCCGGCCCAACTGGCGGTCTCCTGGTCCACATGTCCAACTTCAGCACCCTCAAACAAATCACTCACACGCTGGTCCAAGTCGCACAAAAAGAAGTCAACGTAGTTCGTGTGAGCTGGCTCTCGCATTGCCGCCCTGACCAAGTCCCTTAGTGTCTTAATCACATCGTTCTCCTTGGTAATGTTAATCACACGCGACCTGCCGCTCACAGAAACGCGCATTGTACTGGGAGTTGTCGAACGAACTTTTCCAAGCTGCCGCAGATCTTCCCACCTTCTTTGTTTCCGTCGACCGAGGTGTTTGTTCTGGCGTTGTCGGCCTGCGTTTCGGCGCTACGCCGGCCACCAGGCGGGGCCGCGTCCGCCGGACTGGGCGGAATGGGCGGTGGCGGTGGCGGTGGCGGTCTGGCTGCCCCGACCGGTCGCAAGGGCGCACGCAGGTCATCACCGGAGGTGGGAGCACGGGCGGCCCCGGCCCCTGTGATTGCACCGCACGGGTCACCAGACAGTGCCAGGGGCACCGGCTGGGTCGGCGGAGGCACACATGCTGACGTCACCGGTAGCACGGGCGAGGCCAGGTCACGCCCCGATGCGTTGAGGCCGGTCACCGGGGCCATGTTCACGACCACCTGCGGTTCGGCGGTTTCCAGCAGGCTCTAGCCCCGCCCCTTTCCTCATGCGTTACAACAGGCAGGGGCGTCTCTGAACCTAAATGCCGCGCGCCGCCACTTTACGTGACAGTTCATCCTGCGGTTCGGCGGTTGCTTCGTACCAACGCACGAAACCGCCGCCAACCGCACAAGCCGTGTGACGTCATTAATTTCAACCCATCCACTTTTAGTTACCCCCTCCGCATACAACCACTGCTGACGCCGAACCGCAGGCAACGCAGGACCATGAACAGGCCCGGATCCAGCCGCGCCCGATTACAGGATCGGCCGGGCGGTGGGCCGTGCGCGGCACCGCCCATTCTCCTCCGGTGCGGGCGCAGCCCTTGCAGGCGCACAGACCCAGACAGCTACTGCAGGGCCACGTGATCTTGGATCTTCACAGGAGAGTTTTTATGACAAAAAGCTCGCCAGACTGCGTGGAAGCCGTGAAAATAGTTATCTTTCTTGAGACGCAGAATATTTTGGAAGAGCTCTTGACGCCGTTTGGTCAGGGACTCTGCGATGAACAATACCGAACCACGCAGCTTTGTTTTCGTACAGAACCTATAAGTTTATCTCTGTCAGAGCCCAGTAGCCGCAGTGAAGTAAACTCCAACGAATATATTCTTGCAACGCACAACGGAACGCTGCAGCTGGCTGGCTGTGCCTGGCTCACATCTATTTCAAATCCCATGCTGCTTAGCAGTAAGGTCTTGGATTGAAGTAGTTGCTTTGCATCCTTCTTGGTGCGGTGGGCACAGGAATGGCAGGTCTCGAGAAGATCAGATATACCAGCCTGCTGTTGCAGACAGCCATGCTGATATTCCATTGTCCGCATTTGGAGCAGCTTCAGGTCGGCGATTTCCTCGCGCAGTTCTCTTATGTATTGCCTTGTCTCCTCTTGCTCACGAGCGCCAGCAACGCTGACTTGGGCGGGACTGTTAGGCTGCAGTGGAGAGTTCGCCTTGCGTTTTTTAGTCATCTTGATGTAATGATCCACCACAGCCGCACAATCACATCGCCCGGCCGCCGCCACTCACCGCCGCACCACCCCGCGGAGCTCCCGACCGCACGTCTGACCCCAACCGCGGTCAGCGGACGACTGCTCCTAGCTATCATAGTTCCCGAGATAATCGGGGGTTGTTCGAAGCGAAGTTCTAAAACTGGAAAATTTGACCTTTGATAACCTCTGGCGACCGCAATATTGACCTGAGCTAAAAATGCTCTCCGCAACTTCGAATGTCCATGTCAAGAGCTTACAAACGCTTTTTCCGCTTATTTCTATCCCTTTTAGTTTTCGATTAAGTCGGGGGGTCATTTCGACCCCCCACCATGGCGAAGTTGTCTCGGAGGCCCACCAGGGCGCGGGTTAACACATATGTAAGGTTTCACTCTCATTTATCACAGATCCTGTTAATCCCCCCACTGCCGGTCCTCCATCCTCTGTCACGCCCACGTTATCCCGGGTCTGGTGGTTGCTGACCACCGGGCATGTGGCGGCCCTCGAGCCGTCCCCGGGCCCGGGTGGCGGCCGTCGGCATGGTGTGGGGCGTGGGCCCTCCTCGCAGCTTCGCCCTGCAGTGAAGGGCCTGTCTATGGGGCGGCTGCCCGGCCGGCGTTCCATTTTGACCCTCTTTACTACCTTCTCCTTCATCCCATGGCTGCGCAATGGTTCGCACGGACCGAAGCGGCCTTATGCAAACCAAACCAAAACTCAGTAATCCAATGGTTCCGAATCTTACACTATCCTACTTCTTAAAATGAGAAGGCACAAGTTATCTGAACTAAAACAATGAACCGATCTGAGCCTCTTCTCACAACAAAACCGACGCATGTCCTCATCCCTCCCCCATCCCGCTTCAGTCCAGCCCAGTTCGGTCCCTCGACCCCCTTCCTTTCCCTCCCCTGCACGTACCGGTCTGGTAGTGGCCGTGGTGGCCGCGGCCGCAGCCTGCTCCAGCTCGGCCGGCTTCTGCTGCCACCGGTTGGACAGGAAGCCGAGCTCCTTGTCGCGCTGCTGGCGGCTGCTCTGCGCGATCTCGTTCTCACGCCAGTCGTTGTTCATCGACTCCCAGAGTTTGCGGTGCGCCTGGAACGTGGACTCGCCGACGGCGCGGGACGGAGACGGCGGCCCGGCCGGCGGAGCGGCGCTCTGGAGGACAGGTGAGCGGGAGCGGGTCTGCTCCAGGACGGGGCGGGGACGGGTCGGCTCGAAGGCTGATCTGGGCCGGGCGGCGTGCGGAGCAGTCGGTGCCGGTCCCTCAGAGGCCGCGTGCTGTCTCAACATGTGTGGCGTCACCGGCGTGCCGAACCGCGCGATCACCTGCCGATGGCACAGGGAGGTCAGTCGGACGGGTCAGAGGTCAGACTGGGTCAGAGGTCAGACTGGGTCAGAGGTCAGACTGGGTCAGAGGTAGACTGGTGTTCAGAGGTCAGACGGACGGGCAGCAGGAAGATGGCACCGTGAGTGAGGGACGAGGTCAGTACACACGGAACACCGACCACGCCCACCGACACCATAGTGAGCATGAAGTGTGGAAGCCAGAGGGACCCAGAATTAAGGAATGCTCATTGTATATAGCTCAATCAATTCTTCGTTTATTGAATTTAAGGGCACGCCGACTTCTCAGGTCAAGTTGTGCCCACAGCTCTATCAATCATCAGCATAACTCACGGCCAACATCCCCCACTCCCTCAATCACATCAGCTTGTCCTTCACTCTCGTCCAGCGCCTCACCTTGGGCGCCTGTCCCTTCTCGAACAGTTTCCTGCGGTCGGAGAGTTTCATCTCGGTCGGATCCACATCAGGTAGTGGAGGGGAGGCCGGGCGATCGAACACGGCCGCTCGCTCCTGCACCAGGCGGCCCCGTACTGGCGACGGCTGCCGGGTCGGAGACCCCTGGCGCATAGGGGACAGCTGCCGGGTCGGAGACCCCTGGCGCATAGGGGACGGCTGCCGGGTCGGAGAGCCCTGGCGATCCGGGGACCACTCACGAGTTGGCGCACTGTAGGAAGCTCCCGTAGACGGCTGCAACGCGGATAAAACAGCACGTGAGACTACAGACTGTCACTATGGATACAGAATACCACAACCATCATGTAACACAACACTTCAGTCTAACAAACCGACATAAACCACAGCAGTGCTGCTAATCGCTCTATGGTACAGCACTACCATAGCAGGTAGAATACTTCCAGGGCTCTTAAATCAACACCCCTCAGCTCAGTGCCTACTGCCTACCATTCACAAGACGTCTTGTCCATACCACAGTCACCTCGTCTCGTCCACTACCTTGCCCTCCCTCCCCGCTCCCACCTTGTCCTATCTCCCTGCTCCCATGTGTCTCCTCCCTATGCAGTAGTACCCTGCGGCCGCGTCAGCCCACTGACAGCTACCCTCTCCCCCTCCCTTCCAGTGAAGACCACACAGACCCGCCGACGACCCGCCGCTGCTCAGTAGTGACCTGCGGCCTCGTCAGCCAACTGACAGCCACCCTCCCCTCCAGTGAAGACCACACAGCCCCCGCTGGCGACCCGCCGCTGTTCAGTAGTCACCTGCGGCCGCGTCGGCGGGCTGTAGCGGACCGGGCTAGCAGAGCGGTACGGCGCCGTGGCCGCCGTCTTCTCCGGCGATGGCGGCTTGGTGACGGCCGAGACGACGCGCGGCGGCGACGGAGAGCGGCTCCGCTCACCGGAGAAGTCGTACACCAGTCGCGTGCGCGAGCCGGAGGGAGTGAAGCCCTGCATCTCCTGAGAGACGGGGGACGGAGAGGTTACAGCTGCTCAGCTGGGGGCAGCCGGCCAGAGGATAGGGCAAGTGGCAGCGAGGCAATGGGGGAGAATACGGTGGGTGGTCAAGGGCTTGGGGAAGAACTCAACAGATATACCGACTTAAAATAGGGACAAGGCACAGACAGAGCCGACAGGGGTTCCCGTGCCACACAAGAAATGCACTCGACTATTCTTCCCGACTTCTCCAGGCAGGGGAAGTGTTTAAAATGGACAATCGTCTGTGTATCATAAAGTCACTGGTCGAAACCTGCTTCAGCATATGCCATTCATGCTCATTGCTCAGTTCGATAGTATTAAAAAACACGTGCTTGCTTTCACTCATAGCCAACAGGCGTACTTTAGCCTACTAAGAGCAAAACAGCACACTATACGCCACTGGATGCAACACAGCAACACGAATGATCACATCAGACAAAAACGTGCGGTGCTCACATGCTTAGTACTGAGTCAAACAACAAATAACGTACTCAGGCAGTGTGGTGCTAAGCACGCAGTACCGGTGACACGAACCATGCGAGGCAGAACCAGGTGACTGAAACTGGAGGGCTGCGGGTGAGGAAAACTGGCCATACTGTTCCAGAATGTTCTAGCTGTCTGGCTGGCCAACAGGCGGGGGACTAGTCAGACTGAGTGACTTGGCGACTGATCAGACTGAGTGACTTGGCGACTGACTGCTGAGCAAGGGAGCATTTGACTGAATGTCGATCAAAGACCGGGTACTGACCGAATGGCCGTCAGACTGATTAACTAACTCACCGACAACCAGAGGATTTCGTCTAGACGTCCTGACAGTTAATTACCCCAAGCATCAGTTAGCTGTAAGCGGACCAGCAAGAGTATCGAAGAGAAAGCGGCGATTGATAAGACGAAACAATAAGAGCAACAGTTTCCGGCCAGAGTCACAGCCAGAGGTCAGAAATCAGAACAGAAGCCAGCAGCGGAGGGTAATGAGCAAGCTTCGGACAAAACTTGGCGGTAGTGGCGGTGGTGACTTGAGCTTGGATTACGGTGAGTCCGACTCAGCGATGATCTCAGGATCTCAGGAGGGGACTCAGCGATGATCCGAGGAGTACGTCGGGAGCTCGGAGATGGTAGATGCGGGGTGGACGGTCACAGGTGTCAGGTTCAACTGACGGTGGCGGACGGATTGCACCGGAGACTGGAGATGGGAAGTGAAAAAGATGAAGACGGACCGGGTGGAGATGGAGACCCAGACGGATCAACAGGCAGGTCCAGGGGCTCAGGTATAATTGAAGACAGTCTTGTAGTCGGAGTCGGAGTCGGAGACAGGCTCTCGGAGTCGGAGACGGAGACTCTGAGACAGGTTCGGAGACAGGCTCGAAGTCGGAGACAGACTTGGAGACAGGTTCGGAGACAGACTCGGAGTCGGAGTCGGAGTCGGACCCGGAGTCGGAGTCGGCAGCTCGGACGGCATGCGCTACTCACCAGCGACCGGACCGTCTCGTCGTCGAGCGGCAGCGCAGTCTCGGCCGCCGGCGGGTCCGGGTGCTGCTGCAGCGGCGGGCGGCTCGCCACCGCCGGCCGGTACTGCGCGCGCGACACATGCGTCACCTGCTGCTCCTCCGCTCGAGCGGCCGGCGGCGGCTCCGGCGCCGCGTCCGCCCGCAGCGGCGCGCCGCCCGGGCTCAGGTGCATGCTGGCGCGGTGCCGCTCCCCGCCGACGCTAACCTTGACCTCTGTGGTGACGGTGGTGCGCTCCGGGCCGGTCGGCCGGTACTGGTGGACCACGATCGGCGCGTCGGCCTCGGCGCGGCCGCCGGCCGGAACCGCCGCCACGTGACAGCCGGAGTCGAGCCGCGGCAGACAGGCTGACGATGACGACGCGTCGAGCGGCGGCCGCTGTCCAGCCGTAATCTGACGCCGCAGAGGAGATGGAGAGCGCACCTCCCAGCGGGAGGGCTGCCGGGTCGGGGATGAGGAGGAGGCGGGGGCCTTCACCGGGGAGCGGGAGCGCTCCGACGGCCGGGCGGCCGGCTCGCGGGCCGTTGGCCGCGACTGGCGAACGAAGGCGGGGGCGGGAGCGGGTACCTCGGACTCGAGATGCTGGTACTGGGAGGCGAGGCCGGCCAGACGGTTGCGCAGGCCGCCCGTGGATGAGGAGCTGGAGGCGAGGGAACGGGACGGCGGCTCCGGCTCCGGCTGGGCGCGCGAGTGGCGCGGCGTTAACTCCACATCGTACGCGTCCAGATCTGAAACACACGCGACCGGCCACACATGCGTCACCGACAGAAACGGAATGACAAAATCTAACCAAATAGGCGTTAATTTGACACGGACAGTGTGCCGCACGTATGCGTGAGTAGTCACAGGAGATAAAAAATATCAACAGTGGCAGTATCTTCATTTAAAATCAATTAAAATGGAGCCGCGTTGCAAGCCCTTCGAAACTGAAACAAGGCAGTAAAAGGCCGCGAACTATCAGCTGCCGACTGACCAGTTTCTCCGTCAGCGGAGTAGAGCGATCCCAGCTGCTTCAGCCGGCTGCGGGTGCTCTGGTGCAGCACGTTCGGCTGGTTCTCCTTATCGTCCCGGCGCTCGGCGGTCGGCCGCCGGGGGCTGGCAGACTTCTCTGTACCGGCGCCAGCACGGCACACAGGGCCAGACGGTCAGAACCGCACCACGACAACGTCACAGGACCGCAGAGACCACGAGAACGTCACAGGACCGCAGAGCGATCCGGAAAGAACACACGCCAAACACACAGGAAACTAGCCTCGAACGTCTATTGACGTACATTATTAACTCGTATGCGACATGAATGTCATTAGCTTGAACTTCACCACCCCTAGTCACGCTGAGCTTTAACTTGATTCCTGAATAGGAACACGGATTACGAGCTTTCTTACGTTCCCATAAATAGTGAAACCTGAGTACTCACCGGTCCGCCGAGGACTGCTCGGTTCACTGTTGGGCGCCGCTCCCGACTTCAGCGGGCTGCGGGCGGCGGCGGGGGCGGTGGCGGGGGCGGTGGCGGGGGCGGGGGCGGTGGCGGTGGCGGTGGCGGGGGCGCCGGTCCTCTCGTCGACACGCCGCTGCCGGTCGCGGGCGCGCTCCAGCATCCTCTGCAGAGGTGGCAGCGACGGAGTGGCTGGTCAGCACGCGACACGCAACACGACACACGGCCTCTGGAGACTACCATCTGGGCATGACACGTCACTGTACCCAGGGGCGGCGCCACGGATTCTGGTCAGGGGGCAGGTCGAAATTTAGGGGCCTCCGTTTGAGAGGGGGCCTCCATTTGAAAAGGGTCTTTGACCTCCATAACGTATCTACCCTCCCTTCTGGCTTCCAGGGAGCCGCTTCTGGACTTCAGGGACACTTCTGAAAGTGGCTGTCAGTCAATCAGAGGCGGCACTCGCATAGACCCCCTTTTGCAAATTAAAAATGGAATTGTTTAAAAACGGTTAAGTTTTTGGGAAAATAGTTTTAGTAATTTATACTTTTCAAAAACGGCCAAAGATAATGGCTATCTCAGTTTTAAACCACCACAAAGGTAAAACAATTCCTACTAAGTACCAGTTCACCTGACTTTTTTAAGTTTGGTCGTTAGGTGGCAGGGATGATTTGTTTTATCATGCTATTGAAACCATGGTCATAAGCCACCCTACCTCTCAACGTCACTGACTACCTACGCTCTGGCCGCCTGAGACGGGGCGCTCTGGCTGCCTGAGAAAGGGCGCTCTGGCTGCCTGAGAAAGGGCTCTCTGGCAGCCTGAGAGGGGCGCTCTGGCTACCTGAGAGGGGGCGCTCTGGCAGCCTGAGAGGGGGCGCTCTGCCTGCCTGAGAAAGGGCGCTTTGGCAGCCTGTGAGGGGGCGCTCTGGCAGCCTGTGAGGGGGCGCTCTGGCAGCCTGAGAGGGGGCACTCTGGAAGCCTGAGAGGTGGCGCTCTGGCCGCTTAAGGGGGCGCTCTGGCCCACCAGAGAGGGGCGCTCTCGACCACCTGAGGGGGGGGGCTCTCTGGCCGCCTGAGAGGGGGCTCTCTGGCTGCCTGAGAGGGGGCGCTCTGGCTGCCTGAGAGGGGGCCGCTCTGGCCGCCTGAAGAGGGGCAGTTGCCCCCCAAACTCAGCCGAGGGGCGCTTTGTTTTTGGCAGGGCTGCTGGCCTGGAGGGGGCGCTCTGGCCGCATGAGAGGGGGCGCTCTGGCCGCCTGAGAGGGGGCGCTCTGGCCGCCAGAGAGGGTGCTCCTGTCCGCCAGAGAGGGGACCTCTGGCCACCTGAGGGGGGGGGGCGCTCTGGACGCCAGAGAGGTGCGTTCTGGCCAGCCGGAAGGGGGCTGGCGGCTCTGGGCCGCCTGAGAAGGGGCCTCTGGTCGCCTGAGAGGGCAACTCTGGCCGCCCTGAAAAGAGGGCGTCTGGCCAACTGAGAGGGGCGCTCTGGCCACCTGAGAGGGGCGCTCTGGCCGCCTAGAGCAGGGGCGCTCATGGTCGCCTGAGAGGGTGGCGCTTCTGGCCCCCTGAGAGGGCGAACCACTGGGCGCTGAGAGGGGGCGCTCTGGGCTGCCTGAAGAGGCGCTCCTGGCCCGCCGTGAGGGGCGCTCCTGGTCCGCCTGAGAGGGCGCTCCTGACAGCCTGTGAGGGGGCGCTGTTGACAACCTTGAAAGGGTCACTCATATGACTTCTAGCCGCCTGAAGAGGGCGCTCTGGCCGTTCGAGAAAGAGCGCTCTGGTCGCCTGAGAGGGGCGTTCTGGCCGCCTAAGGGGCGCTCTGGCAATCATGACTGAGAGGGCGCTCTGGCCACCTGAAGGGGGTTGCTCTTTGCCGCCTGATAGGGGCGCTTCGGCCGTCTGACCTGAATTAGGGAGCGCCTCTGGCCACCTAAGAGCCGATCTGGCCCGGCCAAGAGCGGCGAGGAATATAATTCAAAATTTTTTTGCACCCTCTGCAGCGCAGTTTTTAAACTACAAAATTATATCATATGCGGTTATAAAATGGTACGTGTTGGCGCAATGCATGTGTATTTGTTTGCTAGCTTTCTTATATATGGGCAAAAGCAGTTGCTTTTAGCTCTTTTACCGATACTGTTAGGCAGTGGCGGATTGTTCGGTTGGGCAAAATGGGTAAATTGGTCCCCCCACTCAAATGAACACATTTCATGATATGGAAAGAAATCTAAGCCACTTTTACTAAAGATAAGTTTGCTTCAATCAGCTATTAATATGCATAAAGTAAGCACGAAATCCGAATAATTTTCGAATTGTCTGAGAGTTTTTATTTCCCCCAACTCCCGTTCTGGATCCGCCAGCTGCTTTAAGGCGCAAATAACAAAATATATTTCCGCATCATATGCAATGCGAGGCATGGCATTGATGAGAATGCATATCCAGGGCATAGGACTCAAAATTTCGCGCCGTCAGTCAATAAGAGCACTAAGGGAGCTGAACAGCTGAAGACAACTGAAGATAACTGAATGGTTGTTAGTCGTTATAACAGTTGTTGGGTGACGATCAGTCACAGTTTGAGTTGAAACTCAAATAATACTTGGTCATAATAAAAACTGATGGATGTTCCTGAGCTAAAAATGCTGTATTGTTGTATTAACCCTCGCCCTATAGGAGCTTTTTTCACCTTCACACTATGGGGGAGGGCCCAACAGCCCCCCTAACTTCCAAACCAAGCAACATAGAGCAACGCTGAAAGAACCAGCATGTTGCATGCCATGCGAGAAATCTAATGATATGCATTTCTTAGTTTTCAGGTCAATGGGTGAACTTCCTGATCAAGTGAATGACCTAGACTCGACCATGTCCAGAATAGCGAGTTTGCTGTCAGAAAACCTCAAAATCAGAAAAGGATAAATGTAAATAAAAAATATATTCCTACACCAGTTTTAGCTCCGAAATACAGAAAATGTATTAATTTGTTTGTATCTGGTCAATAAAAGTCCAAAAAGTGATTTAATGCTTTTTGACCTTTCAGGGGGTAAAAAATGGAATTCTGAGATTCCTATTTGAAAGAGAATGTCATTTTATGTCTTTTGAGTTTTTGTTTGCTATATGTTGCAAAACTCTATTTTCTACGATTTTCCCCCTAAAAAAAACGCAAACATGACATCACTAGAATGTCATTATTATATCCTAAACTACTTGACCAATTTCAATGAAATTTGACAGAATATGCATAAATGTTATAAACTCAGCTACTGAAAATTTTAGAAAGATGCGCCTAATGTGTAAAACGTTTTTCAACAAAAACCTCAGGGAATAGTGATAATAGCTGTCCTGTCAGCCCACCCCCTGTAGGGCGAGGGCTACCACAGGGTGGTAGCCCTCGCCGAGGGTGTAGCAAACACCAAAGAGTGAGAAGAATTAACAGGTGAAAATAGGACTTTCTAGATGAAGCAATATTAATTGATTAAACCAACATCAACTAATGCTATTATATCAGTGAGAGACATCAATTATCAACAAAGTCTTACACAAAATATAATAGAGCATATTTTTTAGGTAATCTTTGACTAAGGTACCTGTTGGTTGGTGCGCTGTGTGTAGGTAGTGTAGCAAGGGGCAGGTGGTGCAGCCAGTTGCAGTTCAACGTCACTGGTGAATGGTTAGGTTGTCTCAGATCAAGCTTAATGGCTACAGCGAATCTTAGGTTTCGCCCTGATACAAATTTATGGCTACAAGATAATTAAGGTTTCATCTTGATCAGATTTAATGGCCATATATAATAAAAAAAAATTGTCTCAGTCAGACTTAACTGTCATATATTATTAAGGTTTTGCCTCAAGCAGACTCAATGGCTATATATTATTTGGGTTTTGTCTCTATCCGACTTAATGGCTATGAGCTGTAAGAGAAGGTAAGGTTTTATGAAATACCTCCTGCAAAAAGTGTTGATGAGTTGGCAGTACCCAATTGTTGTGGGACACCAGTGACATCAAACCAACTGCACCGCCAACCCCTTGCAACACTTCATACAATGGCACATTGCCTGACTATGATATTAAATCAGACTGAAAAGTATGGTGTATTCAACGAGATCTCTTCAGTGCAGGCCTATCCTGGCTGGTGCAGATTTAGAAAAGCTGGTGCGGATTGGGTGTGATGCGGATCTGAAATGGTGCGGTGCTAATGCTGTGCTGCGAGCAACAGACGCACAGGGCAGATTAACTTAAAGAAGGTTTTACATGCTTTTACACATAAGGAACTTGAACTAGCGCTGAAGAAAACATGTCCTCTCAGTTTCCGACCCAATAAGGGTATTTTACTGGTTTTGATGGGTTGGTGTGGATCTTTGGCTGGTCTGGTACAGACTGGTGCGTTTGTTTGCCTGTTTGGTCTGAGTAGGTGCGGATTTTCGTCATGGGCTGGTGCACCTCAGTCCTCATTGACTCCTGTGCCACACTTTGCAGTCTGGATGATATATTATTATTATGAAAGAATGATTATCTTTAAAACTTAAACACAGATAACCATTATTTCATAATATCACAGAAAAATCATCAAAAAACAAAACTTTCAGTCGCATTTTATCATTTTTGTCAAAGGCTCAACAACGGGCGACGAGCCCGACGCATAACAAAAGCAGCAAATAAGCCAATCAAGAAACAAACGGGCAGATATATTTGGCAAAAACAACATGGTATACTTACAGCTGTGAAGGGATCCATTCTTGACACTATTTTCGGTCCTTCACTTCATAAAAAAATGAATAGAAACCAATATGTCGTACACACAACCGCGACTCCTTATCGGTCGTCTCGTTTGTATTCGAATTTAAATGGCCCGCTAACAGCTGATTTTTTGCTATCGATATACATGAGTGAACACATATCGACGAAGAGAGAATAATATCGATGAGAAAATGATATCGATGTTCAAAGAATTATAGCTTTTACGTCTTTTCAAATGCATTTTCGCTTTGAGCAACGTTTAGCGAAGATGACCTACTCCGGAGGATATTGTGTTTTACTGCAGCGGAAATTTGTTTGCAGCAAATATGTCTATAAGAATCTGATCAATGGCGGATCTAGGTTTCGAGTTTGGGAGGGGCAAAAATTTCGCTCCGCGTTGTTTCGTCAGCGAAAAGTTGATGAGCGGCCCAGCGGGGGGCAGGGGTGGATCCAGAGGGGGGGCAGCGGGGCTAGCAGCCCCCCCCCCTCAATGGAAATTGGCGCCCCTGCGCCGAAGGCGCAGGGGCGCTAATTTTGCGCCGAAGNAAGATTCCGAACTGCAGCATGGAGGAAGATGTCTATTCCGGCGATGGAGCAAGCACTATCTTGTTTTACATTAAAAAAAATAAGGCGATTCTGGACTTTCTAAAAAAGGAAGGTGCCATGCTGGCGCACGTGCGACCCGAGTTCATGTTGCGCTACGAGGATTTCCAGATTCTGCTCCAGGTGGTGGAAGACATTCAAGAGAGCGTGGGCTCCAAGTTGGACATGGCCTTCAACGGCTCGTCGATCGAGGCCGGCTTCTCAGCGAGAAACTTGCCGTCGAAACACTCGTCGTTGGGGGAGACGTCGGCGGCAGTGTCGCTGCAGGACGTGGCGCGACATCTGCTCGATCCGGACATCGTGCCCGTGTACGGCGCGTTCCGGGACGAGAGGCAGTTCCGTGACATGGCCAAGGCCGCCTGGCTGGACATCCTGCTGCAGACGTTCCGCCGCTTCATCCTGCATCCGGTCGTGAAGCTGTCTACCGCCTGCCTCTGGCCCGAGCTGTCCGACAGCGACGCCAAGTACATGCCACTCTCCATCGACCCGCTGGAGAGCAACATCTACAGCGTGCCGGAGCGGCTGCTGCTCGCCTGGATGACGTGGTCGTACAACAGCCAGCTGCGCCGCCTCTGGGACGCCGAGAGCACCGAGGAGCACTGCATCACTAACTTCGACACGGATCTGGATAACGGTGTGGTGCTGTGCTCGCTGTTCGCCGCCCACTGCCCGTTCCTGCGCGACCACCTGCGCCGCGAGGTGTACGCGCGCCCATCCACGTCCGAGCAGGCGTTCCACAACTGCGTGATCGTGTCAGATAGCTGCGTTTTGCTGAATCTGGACACTCGACTGGACCCGGCCTCCATCATGGACGCTAACCCGGTGGCGCTGCTAGTGCTGGTGACGGTGTTGTACGAGAAGTTGCCGCTGTACTGGCCACGCGAGATGATCCAGTTCCGCCCGGAGCTGGGCTCCAGTCAGTCACGCCAGCTGAGCATGCGCAACACGAGTAGCCGGTCGGTGACGTACGAGGTGAAGCTGCTCGGCGCGGAAAAAGGCGTGTTCCAGGTGCAGGGCGGTGGCAGTGAGATCAGCATCGGGCCGCGACGCACGCTCGACGTCACCGTCCAGTGCAACGTGCACCGCATCAAACAGTACACCGGTGAGTCGCAGTGTCTGGCTATTGTTTCCGAGTTCCGCGATTCCCTCAACTCTAAAAAAACGTCTTTGCTATACAATGCCAGTTGATAAAATATACCCTAGTTCTATATTTGATAATAACAGTGATCCAACCTATCATATCCTGAACTTGTTGCTGGCTGTCGCCAGCCACGCTGCTACTGTGCCCCAAGTCGTGCCAGACGCCGCGGCCTCGTCCCCTGGTGTACCCGCTAGCCGGCGGTCCGCTGGGCGCCTCCGCACCGGCCACCGTCGAGGTCGCCTCGCCGCTCTATAGCTGCCGCACCGTGCGCGTCGACATGACGAATCCACTGCGCGAGTCGGGAGACTTCGAGGTCCGTCTCACCGACAAGCCGCAGGGCGAGCGCGACCTGGACACATGGCTGCGCAGCGGCGTCGACGCCTTCCCGACCATGGTTCTGCCGCACATCGTGTCGCTGCGCGCGCGTGGAAAGTCGCGCGTTGACGTGGAGCACATGCCGTGGGTGGCGCGTGCGCGCGACTACTACGCACTCTTCTCGAACGCGGCGCTGGGCGACTTCACCGTGTGCTTCCGCTCGGCGCCGGCGGACCCGGAGCCGTTCGCGGTGGTGCGGCCTGCGCACGGCTGGCTGACACGGCTGGTGCAGACCCGGGCCGGCGGGGTATGCACTGAACCCTCTGCTGGCGTCACGCCGCTAGTGCACCGTGACGTCACCCTCTCCGCCGCCGTGATACAGGTGAGACGGGATGTTTGTTGCCTTGCTCCGCTTATAATGTCTGCTTCTTTAAACTGCTTTCCACTGTCGTTACCGCTGAACGCTGATTCGGCAGCTACAGATCACCTGGATCATACTGTTCCTGGAGCATTTGACCGGCGTCCGTGGACAGGTGGGCTGTCGCGACGGGCCGCGGTCGGAGCTGGACGACGCCCTGCAGCGCGCTGGGCCGCCGCCGGAGGGCGTCTCCGCCGTCTGGCAGATGGCTGCCGACGAGGTGCTCTGCGCCCACTTCCACCTGCTGGTCGACCTCGGCACTAAGCTGCGCGACTTCCTCGAGCAGTGCGGGCCGGCCTGGGAGAGCGAGATCGAGCGAGAGAGGAGACGTCTCAACGGTGAGCTGAGTGGCTGGCTACGGCATTTTTACTGCTCGTTCTCATGATAGTTGTATAAGAAATAAAAGAGCGTCCAAAAAACATCATCATCATCAGTATGCTCGGCTCCAGATGTTTGCCACGTCGATCCAATTTTCCCGGTTATGACTCACCTGACTGAGTTATGCCGACATTGCTTTCAGGTACACAAGTGTCCAGCGAAATGGTACAGCAATTTCAGACGGCCAAATATGCGGGAGCGGTGAAAGCCGTCACAATCTCCTCGAGCAAAAGAGCGCCGACGCCAGACCTGCCTGAGCCACCGGCTGGCTATGTGGCCTATCAAGTTCTCTCCCGAAACAAGGAGCTGCTTGTATCACCAGGAGCTCTACAAGTGGAAGGTAGCTAGTCAATTGTCGGTGTTAATCATTTTGGTTCAGTTAAAACATTCATATAACCTGAAATCTGGCATTTGTGCCTTTCGGCTAGATTTTGTTCACCTCTCTTTACAGTCGGTATTTTTCTTGAAAAATTGTCTGTCACGTTTCATGCTCAGCATTTTACTGTGACCATTGACGACGATTTGCTACTAGATCAGTGGCCAGATCCTGATACCTACTTGTAATATGATGCCGAATTAGCTGATGTCCATCATGACTAAGTGACAGCTGACACTTACTATGTCGTGGTTGACGACAGGCACTGCTGGCACCAAGTCTGTGCCGCTCTGTCTCAGCACGTCCTCCCTGAACGTCGGCTGGCACAGGGCAGACATCGTCTTGCGCAGTCCCAAGTACGCCGACGTCATCACGGCGCGGGTGGCCGTGCTTGTGACTCCGCCCAGCCAAACCTGAGGCGGGGGTCACCGCTGCTGCTGCAGTCGCCGACCTGAAGTGGAAGACCTGATGCAGAGCCGGGTCTGAGGCAGTCCCCGACCTGAAGTGGAGGACCTGATCTGAGGCGGACTGACTGCTGCAGTCCCCGATTAAAGGCAGACCGACTGCCTCTTGCTGCCCCCGATGTGTTCAGCATCGGCGATACCAAGTTCACCGCCCGGGTGACTCAGTTTATTCGGGGTGTTAGGCAGACGAGCACCCTTCCACGGAAGAAGACCAGGAAATGGTCTGGCACAGACCAATCCATTGTTATCTGAGTCTAAATAACTCATACAGTCCAGAAGTACGCTGTGGCCATTATTGTGCGAATAAAATTGTCATTAGGTATCAACTGTCTACGTAAAACAGTGTTGAATTAAGAGGTGAGGTCAATATTTCCCCTCCTTACAAACATGCACAGCAGCCACTGATAAAGAACGAGAAATCGCCACTCATGAGTTGACATGTGTTGTGTATGTTTGTCGTGTGTGCGTGTGTGTGTGTGTGTTGGGGGGGGGGTACCTGGTGATATATCGTGATGAGTTTACCCTAATCTCACGTCCGTGAAGTCAGCGACTTATTCAGCGACGGATTTAGAGTTGGCCAAAACCTCAGCTCAATGTCAATTCTGGGACGCTGATCACGATTATGACCTTCATTCTGCTGTTCAAGGTCATCTTGAAGGTAACATTCAAGGTCAAGAAAGGGATACCATATATCGTCCCGAATGTATTGCTGGATCTTTTCCAAAGTAGTCTCAAAAGTCAGATGCTTTACAGGGTCCATATCTAACGTCAGTATCCGTGACCTGAACCATGACCTTTGACCTTGGAAGTCAAGTTCGAGGTCAAACGATGGGTTACCGCATAACGTCCGGAATTTATTGCCAGACGCTTTCAAAAGTGGTCTCAGATGATTGATAGGGTCCATATCTAACGTTCATGACCGTTGACATGTACTGTGACCTTTGACCTTGGGCGTCAAATTCGAGGTCAAAAGACGGGTACCGCATAATATTCGGAATTTATTGCCGGATCCTTTCCTTTAAGTGGTCTCAGATGATAGTCCATTTTACTTTTCGACTGTTTGTCTGCATCGTTTGTATGGGCTGTTTATTGTCTTAGGTGCGCTGTCTTAAAATAACATAATATCAGTGGCGGCGGAAGAGGAAGAGGGGGGGCAGCGGGGGCAGTTGCCCCTCCCCCCCCTCCCAGGGCTGCTGGCCTGGGGGGAGCGCTCTGGCTGTCTGAGAGGGGGCGCTGTGGCCGCCTGAGAGGGGGCGCTCTGGCCGCCTGAGAGAGGGCGCTCTGGCCGCCTGAGAGGGGCGCTCTGGCCGCCTGAGAGGGGGCGCTCTGGCCGCCTGAGAGGGGGCGCTCTGGCCGCCTGAGAGAGGGGGTGCTCTGGCCGCCTGAGAGGGGCGCTCTGGCCACCTGAATGGGTACTCTAACCGCTTGAGGGGGCGCTCTGGTCGCCTGAGGGGCGCTTTAGCCTCTTGAGGGGGCGCTCTGGCTACCTGAGGGGGAACCCTGGCCACCTGAGGGGGCGCTATGGCCACCCCAGAGGGGGTGTTCTTTCCACCAGAGGTGGAGCTCTGACCGCCTGAGGAGCGCTTTGGCACTTGAGTGGGCGCTCTGGTCGTCAAAGGGGCATCCAGCATTGCATCAAAGGGGCATCCAAAGCATTGACGCATCAAAGGGGTCATCCAAAGCATTGACGCATCCAGAACGGGTGGCGATATATCGGGGATAGATTCCGATATATCGGGTGAACGGGTGGCGATATATG
>VOPJ01006636.1:0-55251 GCA_014673585.1 Semibalanus balanoides | reverse complement strand
AAAAGTCATATTAGTCAAAACATGATATTTTCAGGAAAACTTGCCATTATCTCGGAAACTATGGCAGCTGGGAGGAATCCGAAAAAAGCATTGTCAAATTGTAAAGCACTTTGAATTGTCTTTCGCCACTATGGCATCAGAAATGACCCCAGGTCAATGGTTTGGGCTGTAGAGGTCAACAAATGTTAAAAAACTGATTTTCAGCAAAAGTTTGTTCGTTAATAACTTTCTATCTAAAAGATATAGAGCACTTATTTGGATTCCATCGTGTTTCTCTCGTCATTGCAGTTCGAATCATACCAATTTTGTCAAATCGAAAATTTGACCCCGGGTCAAGGTCAAGATAGTGTATTTGTCATGGATCATGGATCCACACTTGTATTTGTCATGGATGTATTTGTCATTATGTATTTGTCATGGATCCACACTTTGTGGTGGCTTTTCACCAGACACGTCAGACACATAAAACAAAGACGGTTAAAAGGTATTGGCACGTCGCCCAAGCCGAACATATCCCGTAGTCCGGTGCAAAGTACATGCATTAGGTACACATTACTACATTCAGTCCGACCAAGACAATACCGCTCGTTTAAGCCAGCCACGAAACGATGGCCCGCATGATGGATCAATACTATAGTTTCCGTCAGCTTGTTTCGCCGCCCCTGCTACATGTCTGCGCCTGCCCGGCTTCTGTTCGGATACGCGGTAGTGAGACAACGACCACGTGTCCTGGTGTTGTGTTCGTGGCAGATAGTGGGCACGCGGTCCAATGGTGTCTGCTATTTGCTCAGGATTGCCGGTCGTCATGGCACGTTGGACTGTGTTGGACAAGGTGACATAAGTCGGTCAAATTGCATATCAAAAGATGCGTATTGACGAGACAAACGTTTTGAGACCATTTGCGAGTCTCTATCGTGTTCCTGTGAGTTATTGATACAAAAGTGTTCGTGACCTTGAATGACCTTTCAAAAGGTCACTGACTAAAAAAATAATCCTGTTCATCAAAAAGGGCCTAAGATGACGTAATACTGAAATCATTGGATTGATACAATGTGTTAAACCATTGTTTTTCCTTTTTCACCATATATTTATATTGGAAGGTTAGCATTTGACCTGACATCAGGTCATCAAATATTTAGACTTTACCGCTGAAACTTTCAAAAACATATTAATTGGCATGTTTTCACAACACATAATTCCGGTTTTTTGAACGTCAATGAAATGGAAAAAAACTGTTACATTTTGGTGAAAAAAACGTTTTAAAAATTTTTCGAGATTTCCAAAAAATTCGAATTGTGAAATTTCTAGATTGCCACATCTGAAAGAGAATCATTTCTCTAACTGATGTCTGATTTCGGCTAAATACTTCCCTCAACAACAACTTTCCACGAGTGCTAAAACCATTTGCAAAGATTTTGTGTCAAAAACGGCCGAACCATTGCCCCCCTAAAAACTGTCTGGACCGCCCCTTCTAATGATTTAATTTGTTAAAAACGTACATTATTCCGTATTGCGCAAATGAAACGTTAGGAAAAGTCAGCAAGTTTGAAGATTCTGGGTTGAGTTATGAATGAACTGTACGCGAAAAACCTCGAGGGGGTCCGATTCCCCCCCCCCCCAACAGTAATAGGGTTCAAGTTTTGCCGTATGACTGACACCAGGCGTTGAAGTCTCTATATAGTTACCAATACGCAACCCGACACTAACACCAGCGGCCGGGGAGCAGCTGGTGGTTGACAAGCTGTGGCCGACGTTAAAGGCATTTAATTGGCAATATTCATTTATTGTGTTCTTAAAGGCATCATATTTGCATGCATGGTGTTCATTAGGGTGGGTCGACACTCTAGGATCCATGGGAGACAGTGAAATTATATGGCGCTGATTAATAACATTATGATTGAGAGCAAAAATTCCGCAAACAAATCCATATTTGGTACGCACGATGCAATTTTGCACGAGCGTTCCCGCCCTCCATTCTTCTAAAGGGAATGTTTCACATTAACATAAGATTTGAGTTGAGATGGCCAAGTTGTTGGATTTCCATTGAAATTAAGTATTGTAGAAGTTAAACCACCCACAAGGTCTAATCGAGTAAATACGAGTTTGTTTGCATCTGCAACAAAATAAGGCCCTAGTTTATTGGGTTAGCCTCTTAAAGCAGATGTCGTCATCCCTTTTTTTATCACATGTTGATGAAAGTAGACTTTGTTTTTACATTTGGCTATCATTTAGCCATACACCTAGTCATACATATTGCAGCGTGAAGGTTTTTCTATTTCCAAAAATTCCTTCATATGAACGTCATCAGCCCAAGTAACTAAAGCTTAGTTTTTCATGACAATTGAGCACTGTTTGTGAGAAACAAATGTCAGAAATCGTTGGTTCGGACAAGAAATTACTTCATATTTTGCAGCCACAAGCGGCCGTACATTGGACATCTTTCAGAGAAGTGAAACATTCTTTAACATTAGCGCGACGCCCAGCGACCGCCTGGCGGCATTGCGGAACTATGTCCGTCGCTGTTGTTTGTTGGCTGTGGGATATTTTTGAAAGTAAACAACCCTGTACAAATGTCATATTCGTATTATTGAATGTCAATGCTTTCTTGTATGCAGTGATATGAATTATATCTACGAACACGCGCACGAAACGCAGCCTAAGATGTGAGAAGAAGGAATCACCTCCTCACGAATGACTCGTTTGCATCTGCATATCAGAAGTACTAGCACCTTATCTGGCCTGAATATCTGAGGATCAGTGGTGATACTCAGTGGCCAGCGCAACAGTCTGCTATCCCAGGTTGAATACACGGGTGACTGTCCTTTAATGTTCATTTAATACCGTTTTTAAGTGACGGTGGGAAGATGGTTGCGCTTGTTGCGATGAGAGTAGTGGGCAAAAATCAACTATTTCATTAAACGATTTTGGCCAGGACGGCTAAATAGCCGCCTGGAGAACAATAGGTGGTAAAGGAGTGGTGGGCAGCACGTTCTTTTAACACAAAAAGCGAACTAGATGATGCATAGCGGTGGAACTATTGCGCGTGGGCGTGCGACAAGAAACTTCACACAAGGCGAAGAAAGCCTTCCCCTACGTAGGCTGCCCTGCCGCTGCGAGACGCCGGACCGCTGACCAGCCTCCGGCCGTCCACAACCAACCTCGTTAAAGGGAAATACAAAAGAAAAGAAAAAGAGGGGCAGCACCTAATCGACAGGGGCGCACGCCAACATAGGGCGAAAAATGTGCAGACAGTGGCCGTCTCTCCATGCTCACTTGCTCGACGTGCTTTTAACATTTTGTGGGGCGGCGTCACTGGCCGGAGGGGCGCCGCATGGGCAACGACGCGCCCACGCTGATTCAGACGCACATGTGAATCAGCGTGCGTCTGAATCGCACCTGGGCGCTGATTCAGACGCACAGGTGCGGGCGTGGGCGGCCACAGCAACTCCAGCAAGTGCCGGAAGCAAGTCGCAGGAGGACGTCGCACGCCAGGGAGCAGAATCGCCGCTGTCGAAGATCTTCCAAAAGTCCGGCAGCGGCGATCATCCAGTTTTTTAAAGAGGTCGCCAGGGCCGGGCTTTGCCCCCCCCCCCCTCCATCTACGCCGCCGACGCAGGACGCGCCCTGGTGGGTGCAGAAAGAACAAAGGCAATTTGCAATTTGCAACTCCCTGCGCTTGAACTTTCGCAGCAAGAAGCTTACACGCAACCTGATGGACTGGACTTCGAATCTGATCAACGGAGCACACCCGCTGACAACGCCTCGAGCGATGTTAGAGCTTGGACAGCCCTCGGAGCGCACCGCTGTAGACCGTCGTGCTCTGTCCACACAGTCGTTGTAGAACAAGCTGTGAGGGTGGTAACCCTTCGGATATGGTGGACGCAATAGTGGTCGGGGACATCACAGCGGTCATGACAGAACGCTGTGGTCGACTCAGTCACCGTAACATGCTTCAAGCCGTTTCACAAGCAAAAAGCCGTTTATCGAGACGCCTGACTGGTTTGTAGAACTAGTCAGGGTGTCCTCCACCACAGTGAATTAATGCATGAAGTATTGCGCGGAACAGTCACAACTAGAGTTTTTACCCCCCCCCCGTTTTAAAATTCAGCGACCGTTTAAAACAACCTTAATTTAGATTCTTAATTATCACATGATTAATTACCTAGACCAGTCGTAAAGACATGCTCCAACCCGTCACTCACAACAGTATTAAATGAACACCTCAGAAGACGAACATACCCGAGTATTCAACCTGGAATGCATCTGTTTGTGCTGACCGCTGAGCATCAACCACTAAAACCCCCGACACTTCAGGCCAGATTAGCGTGTTTATGCCGTCTGATGTGCGGAATGCAAACGGTCATTCAATGGACGGTGAATTACCTTCATTCTCAAACATTTTAAGGCTGCGTTTCGTGCACGTGTTCGTAAATTATAATATCATATCAACTGCTTCATGAAAGCATTGACATTCAGAATACGAATAATGACATTTGTAACAGAGGGTTTTGTTTTACTTTCAAAAAGTCCCAACAGCCAACAAACAACCAGTGAAGGACATACGTGGGCTGTTCAATAATACGTAAAATGTGCTATAATTCAAATAACCTAAAGTAGTAGAGAAAAAACCAATAAACACTTTACAAGAATCTTATGAACAATTTTGCTAACAAAGTGCTTATTTGCGTTTTTCTAATATAATTTGGTTTTTAACCCACCGGCATAAAATGGAGACATTGATGGAGCAGCGTCCGTTTATCGACATTTGCCTGTCCTGGCCGGGAAAAAATTCACCAGCCAAAAATTTACGCGAAACTCGGAAGTTGATAATGAGACACAATGGCTTTAACAAATGTTTGGCAGTGGATTCAGCGGTTCAAAAAAGGAAAAATAGCATAAGACAAGTCTCGATCTGGAAGACCAGTGACCTTCGCCACACCTGAAACGACCAAGAAGGAAGGTGGAAGACGGCGATGCTGTGGCGATTTCTCACCCGCCGTACAGCGGCCTGATCTGATGCCGTCAGTCTTCCACCTGTGTGGTCCACTGAAGAACTTCCTTCGCGATCAGTGCTTTGCGACTGATGAGGAATTGAAGATGACAAGATACGGTGCAGGATCACCTGCAAGGAATTATTCCGGGTGGGATTTCGGCGTTGGGTGGAGCGATGGGAGAAGTGCGTGATGGTAAACGGTGACTGGGTGGAGAAACAAGTTGTGGATGCCTAGGAAGTTGTATGAAGAAATATGGTCACAAACGAGAAAACCCATTTTGTAGAGGAGATTTCAGATATCAATTTGGTGTTTTACCCATGTCGCTCAACCAGAATTTGCCTGAAATACAGATGATTGTACGTTACTTATTGAACAGCCCTCGTAGTTCCGCAATGGCCGCCAGGGCGGCGTTGGCATCGCGCTAGTGTTAACGAATGAAGGGCGGAAACGCTCGCACAAAATTGACTTGCGCGTACCAAATATTGATTATTTTGCGAAAGTTTTGGTCTCAATCATAATGTTATGAATCAGCGCCCTATAATTTCGCTGTCTCCCTTTGCTTTGCAAAAAAAGAAAAAAAAATCAACGACCCAGTCTAGTGTTCATAGCATATATGAGAAGTCACAACGATAGCCTGACTCTGTTCTTGCGGCGGGTTCGGGCCTAGCCTCCTGCCCTATCACCTCACATCATTCAAAGTTCTCTTCCGGCTGTCTGGGAACTGCCGACAGTGTTGTCTAACCACTTGCAGCACGAATTGCAGCTGTTCTTTGTCCTTGGTCAACCTGTGGTTGAAATCCTGGATGAGAGCGACTCCTCGCTCGGCGTGTTTGTTGGTGACCGTTTGGCAGACTCCTGGTAGTCTTCACGGTTCGACCAGACGCTCGGGTGAGATTCCAGGAATGCACTGTCGATCTGGAGTTTGGCGAAGAAGTTATGAAAATCGGGTGAAGCGAAATCCTCCAGATGTCATTCAGAAATGAAGCTCTGAAGGATTGTGGCAAGTTTTTGGGAGTTTTTATAGGTCGCCATCAGCATGTTTTTGCATCGCCTCAACCAGTTGCGTCTTGGTATCGAGCGCTACCGTGACGTCGAACAGCGCCAGACAGACAGCGCCAGACAGCGCCAGACAGACAGCGCCAGACAGCGCCAGACAGCGCCAGTGGACCCAGCTCCTCTGATATAGGTACCAGATGTGGTTTCTGACCTTCTCCAGTTCGCCAGTGGCACCATGTCCCCCCTTACGTGTCTGTTTCGTACCCGTTGAGTGCCTTGACGAGAGTGAAATCGTCCAGAGGCGCCGCAGCCGCAATATGTGTTTCCGTCCAGGACCTGGCATACAGACGGACGGTGAAGACTGCGATTCTCTATGGACCCTGTTTCTTCTTTTTGGTGAGACGGAACTGGCCGTGAAACATCCACTTATTGAGGACGATCACCTTCGACATCCGTCTTGCATAATGCACGGGCCCGGGTTTGCGGAAGTGCGCGGAAGCCGCCAGAGGTCCGTCTTCTGCCACTGAGAGCTTTTAAACGGGCGGTACATGACCTTTTAGCAGTATGATGTGAGTTAGCTAGTTTGTATCGTGTATATCTCAGCGAGTGTCAGATTTATGTATGTTTGTGTTTGCGTGCTTGTGCGGGTGTTTGTGACTGAGCAGATTTGCCTCTGCTTTTATTTTCTTGGATCTTATTGTGTGCAATTGTTGAGTGTCTTTTTTAACATGTCTCCATTTGCTAATAATACGACACGACACTCGGAATAGCTAGTGAAACATTGGAGAGTGTTTTAATTGTCAAATACAAATACATCATCATCGCTGCTGCGTCTACATCTGAACTGTTCTTTGCTGATATCGCTGCTGCTACTGCTCTTATCTGTTGCTTGTAGCTCGGCAACGGTCATCGAAGTTGAAGCTTCATCAGCCCTTCGTTGTTCAATAGCGCTTTGTGACTTTAGGCGCAGGACACCTCGTCTCTCTTGGGCGGCGAGTCGGTGGTCAACGCCGCCCATATACCCTTGACGGCCTGTCTCACTTTGCGTGAGGAGAAATGCCATGTTCCCAACGTTTGTCATAATCTGAAGCGCATCTTGGTGTGCTTAAAAGTGAACTCGTATATATATATATAATTTATATATATATAATATATATATATATAATATATATATATATATATTATTATATTATATATATATATATATATACTACAACATGAATGGAATCGCAGCCGAAGAACAGTGGTCTCTCCTTCTGATCTAGAGGAGAAGTTTTTGGATTTGGGCCCGAACACGCGAACAGCAAGAAACAGGGTAAAACGAAAAGATGGGGGTACTTTCTTGGCAGCGCAAACAGTGAAAACACTTACGATAGAGAAACTGGTCCTGCCGAAGCAGAAGGGAACGGTCCAACGAGGTGGTCATGCTAAACGACGCGGACCTAGGACATATTACAGTTTGGAAAAGTGGGCTGATGACGGTGGGATGGATTCACACTCATCCGACACAGTCCGCGTTCCTCAGCAGCGTGGATCTACATACCCACCATGGTATGCAGTGCCTGCTGCCTGAAGCGGTGGCGGTGGTATGTGCACCGAGCTGTAGTACCACTAAGTATATATAGAGTTTCACTGACCCCTTACTGGAATGCAGGATAGTTGGAGAAACTGTTCCGTTCCGGGGGTCCGATGGCATGTCAGCAAAAGAAGACTGTTTGAATCAGCTCTGGGAATCATATTTGACGGTCGGCAAGTAGATGTGATCGACTTACGTCCTCCATCCCCTGGATTAGTACTCAGCAGTACTCCAGAGTCTATGCCATCAAGCGATCTGAATGAAGGCAAGATCCACACGCGACCCATAGGACCAACAAGTGGTCTGCAGAAGGAAGAAGAGAGGAAACGGCTCACAGTCACCCAGAGGATGAAGACGACGATGAAAACCGACTGGCAAGGCACAGTAGCCAGGGGGACTGGCCAGTGACGTCACGGGCCAGGAGGACTGATGTAACAGGACAGGAAGATAAGAAGGATGAAGTAACGACATGCAAGGCCTTCTTTTCCTCGAACCAGAGCAAGGAACAACAGGAGATCGGGAGTCAGAAGGAGTTACCCGTGAGTAAAGCTGAGGAGGTTAGAATCGAGAAGTCACGGTTCTCACCTAGCTTTTATCTCACAGTGCCTCCAAGAAGGACTTGTACCAAAGGATTTTCTATTAGCTGCGTTGTCACATAAAAGCAATTGGCAGGATGAGGATAAACAAAAATACTGGAGACGAATTGAGAGAGAAATCATGGAGGCTGCAAACAACTGCTGATGGATAAGATACGTGAGCTTAGAGGAAGAATTCAACGGTCTGTTTGACCAGGTGATGATTAATGGGCACTGTCGGGGATGAGAGAGGGCAAGCCTTTGGTGAGAGAGAACAGGGTTGACACAAAGAGGGATTGCGAAAACAAAACGGGGTAAGCTCCATATCTTAAAGGGATGTCAGACACACCTAAGAGAGGGAAACGAGTGAGTGTGAGGGACACCAGTGAGGGGGGCTAGAAGTGTCCAGATGAACAGGAGGCGTTTACAAACCACTATGGAGATTCCGCCGGTTGTCATGTTTCCAATCAGTGGTCACAGTAAGGGAAAGGGAACAGGTGAAGATGGAATGCCGCGGGAGTTGCCGACACCACAGAACCTATCTGTCCTGAAGGATCCCCCACCGTTGATGGCATTCGAGTGCACGTGGAGGTGGTTGACTTATCGAACAGACGGCTCACTGAGTCCGAGTTGTCACTGGGAAGGGACTATCTTTTGTTCCCTCTAAACGCCAGACGTTAGCACAGCTCGTGGCGGAATTGAAAGAATGGAAACGTCTGATGCGACTACGAGAATATTGGGATGGACAACAAAAGGAGCCAGGATGTGGGGAAGGGGATGAAGACTCACAGCATAAGTCATCGAGGTGGACCCCTCCCAAGGGTAGAGATCCGTGGTTGGATCTTTATATAGAAGAGGTATCCACCAGTGTTAATCCGGGGACTGAGGAAGAAGGGGAAATCAAACCTTAGTAAAGCTGAGGACGAGGCAAGTTACTTCTGCGCTTGTGAGGACGATTCTATTGTTATAAGACCAGCTGACAAGGGGTCGTCCTTTGTGGATACTGAACAAAGAGGACTACATCTCTGGATTATCCGAAGGAGATTTGAGAAAAGATGAGTGCTATGGGTCAAACGAAGGTTGACTAACCCCATCAGTCTTGAGAAAAGTAGGTTAACTAGCTACGAGGCTCGAAGATTAATGGATACATTTGGCAAACACCAGAGAAAATACTGATACCCCCAGACCCACCCCAGGAACACTACAGGGGAAACCCGAAAAAATACATAAAAAGGGAGCTCCTATGTAGAGCATTGTTAAGTGGAGGGGGCATGCCCGGAGAAGATGGCCGAATTGGCAGAGCGCCAACTCAATGAGCACGTAGAGTCACAGGATTCGTATATTTGAGACACCAGTGATTTTCTCACCAAATTACAGGGCGTTGAACAGCCTGTTGTAGGCAGGGAAGGTCACAGACCTCTAGTTTTCTGCATGGACGTAGCAAAACTGTACCCCAGCGTCTCAAGGAATGAAGGAGTAGCCGCCTGCCGTGTGGCTTTAGAGGCGAGAACGGCAGCAAACATACCTACGGAAGAGTTGTTGGAGGTTATCTAATTAGTCCTGGAGAATAACAATTTCCAGCTAGGAGATAGCAGGAACTTGATACAGACGGATGGTACGGCGATAGGGTCTAAATTAGGTAGGAACTTTGCGTGTACCTACATGGGTGCGTGGGAAAAAGAACTACTTAGTAGGACGGCCTTTCGCCCACATAAGTGGTTCGTTCATTGACGATATCTGGGACTATGGACACATGGGGAGGAGACCTTACGTGCTTTTCACGACTTGGCCAATCAGATACACCCCAACATTAAGGTGAATCTGAGAGTATCTGACACCTGCATTGACTTCCTTGGATGTGGAGGTGCTGCTGAGCGAGTCAGGCTTACATCTCGAACCAATCCTTTACACCAAGCCAACTGACGCTCGAGCCTACCTTCACTATACCTCAGACCATCCCCCTTGTGTATAAAAAGGCAGTACCCAGGGGATTAGGCATGAGGATAAAGCGAATCTGCTCAAAACAGCCAGATTACCAGCACCACAGGGATAAGTTGATAAACAGGTTGAGCGAGAGGGGTTACCCGAAGAGGCAGGTCACGTATGAACTAGAGAAGGTGGATCGTATGGGAAAGGGAGGCTTTACTAGACAGAGGGGTAAGAATTGTAAGAAAGGGAGGTAGGGTTCCCATGGTAAGTAACTTTTCAAGCAGTTCCTCCCCCCAGACATTAGGGGCAATTATAAGGAAAAAATAGACATATTCTACAGAGATCAGACAAGCTCAAAAAATCTTCAAATAGACCCAATGGTCGCCTTTAAGAGGGGGAGCAAATCTGAAAGACCTACTGTACACCCGAAAGACAAAGAGGGCACTCGCGAACTCGGGAAGACAAGGACTGTGGGGGCGATTCGCGATTTGTAAAGTGGTTTTATGATGGTGAAAAACATACCAGTGCGGAGGGGCCCATGCACTTTGACAAAAACAAATAGGTTGCAAAACGTCGAATTTGGTGTATGGAATCTGGTGCGCGAAATGTACTAAGATGGTGTATGTGGGGCAGACGGGGATACAATTTACAAACGAACGCAGAATCATCTGTCTTACGATTAGAAATGCAACAGAGAAGGTAGAATCCTCTAACTTAGGCATTTTCAGAGGGGAGGCACAGTGAAGAGGATTTAGAGTCATCGGGCTAGAAAGAAACCTTGGGGAACTCGGAGGGACCGCATAAAAATTTAAGAGATGAGATGGGTAGGACTGCTAGGGAAACAAAAAGATAAAGACGGGGAAAAGGTAAAGAGGGAAGGCTAGTTGAGGAGAGGGTGACCGAGCTTCTTCTCCTTTCAGGTATACTCACAGTCCCGGTAACAAATTTGCCACCACCTCCACGGAGGGCCCTATTGTGCTGTTTTCCGCCAACTGCTCTTGGTAGGCTCCCAAATGGCATGACTTTAGCTGAAATGACGTTATTTCCGATAATTGTCAGNTCATTTACGTACACTGATGGCTAGCCATACGATAGTGGATCACAGGCAAACGGTACTAACACGAGACAGACAGGTAGGCCAACCCGGAACACACGGAGGTCATGCGGCACAGTCTAACTGCCAGCTATATAAAAAATATCACTGACGCAAGGGCGTTGAGCTCTAACTTTCTTCTCACGCACATCCTTCAACCATCTGCCAATTATCGGAAATGACATTATTTCAGCTAAAGTCATGTCATTTGGGAGCCTGCCAAGAGCAATTGGCGGAAACAGCACAAAGGGCCCTCCGTGGTGGCAAATTTGTTATCGGGACGGTGAGTATACCTGAAAGGGAAGAGCTCGGTCACCCTCTCTCAACTAGCCTTTCCTCCTTACGTTTTCCCCGTCTTTATCATTTTGTGTCCCTAACAGTCCTACCCATCTCATCTCTCTAAATTTTCTGCGTTCCTCCAAGTTCCCCCAGGTTTTTTTCTAGCCCGATGACTCTAAAATCCTCTTCACTGTGCCCTCGCTCTGAAAAATGCCTAGTTACAGGGATTCTACCTTCTCTGTTGCATCTAATCGTAGACAGATAGTTCTGCGTTCGTTTGTAAATTGTATCCCCAGTCTGCCCAACATACACCATCTTAGTACATTTCGCGCACCATATTCCATACACCAAATTCGACGTGCGGAGGGGCCCATGCACTATGACAAAACAATAGGTTGCAAAACGTCGAATTTGGTGTATGGAATCTGGTGCGCGAAATGTACTAAGATGGTGTATGTTGGCAGACTGGGGATACAATTTACAAACGAACGCAGAACCATCTGTCTACGATTAGATGCAACAGAGAAGGTAGAATCCCTTCTAACTAGGCATTTTTCAGAGGCGAGGGCACAGTGAAGAGGATTTTAGAGTCATCGGGCTAGAAAGAACCTGGGGGAACTCGGAGGACCGCAGAAAATTTAGAGAGATGAGATGGGTAAGGACTGGTTAGGGACAACAAAGGATAAAGACGGGGACAAACGTTTTAAGGAGGAAGGCAGTTGAGAAAGAGGGTGACCGCGAGCTCTTTCCCTTTCAGGTATATCTCACCGTCCGGTAACAAATTTGGGGCCACCACGGAGGGCCTTTGTGCTGTTTCCGCCAATTGGCTCTTGGTAGGCTCCCAAATGGCTGACTTTGCGAATTATGTCATTTCGATAATTGTCCAGATGGTTTGAAGGATGGAGTGCGAAGAAAAATTAGAGCGCAACGCCCTGGCGTCAAGTGATATTTTTTTATACTGGCAGTTAGACTGTGCGCGCATGACCTCCGTGTGTTCCGGTTGGCCATACCTGTCTGTCTCGTGTTAGTCCGTTTGCCTGTGATCCACTATCGTAGGCTAGCCATCAGTGTACGTAATAATGATTTGACACTCCCAGCCGGATTTATTGATCCCTGGATAAGGAGGTCCACAAACGATTTCGACGCGATTATCATTATGTGTTTAATTGTTTTTGCATTTTGTCTCATGTCTTGTCATTGCATTCAAATGTTGACTTGTGCCGTTTTCTGACGCAGATTTAAGTACAAATCCGACAACGTCCAAATAAGTCTTGTTTCTTATACATATTATATATATATATTATATATAGTATATAATATATTATATATATATATATAATATTATATATAATTCGAGTATATCTCAGGTTTAATATATTTTATATATAAAACTCGAGATTTTCCGAAATGTAGGTTGTATGTATGTACCTCATGGAAATCAGTAAGTTTTTAATCTCTCAGTGACCTGGTGACCTGGCTTGAGATTAATTCGGATACAAAACCTCAGAAAGGTTGCAAAAACGTCGACGCGGGGCGCTGCCGTCTCTTCGCCATTTTCGGAAAACCTCAATGGGGTTTTCCGAAGCCCCCAGCAGTGCGCGGATTAACGTATTATCATTTTTCAGAATAATGGTACATCCCATGCAGCCAAAACGTCTTCTACACACGCACCGGTGACCAAGGACCACTCTGAAGACCGAGTGACGGTGACCGAGGAACACTCCGAGGACCGAGTGACGGTGACCGAGGAACACTCCGAGGACCGAGTGACGGTGACCGAGGACCAACAAACCGCTGCTCCGGTCGCCGCCGGCAAGGACGAGCTCTGAGCTATGAGCTTTGGGGACGAGCTCTGAGCTCTAAGCTCTGAGGAAGAGCTATGAGCTCCGCGGAGGCTGAGTGCAGACGGTAGAATAGTGTACAACCAGGCGAACAAAGGGACCTACTATCGCTGCTGTCAATTTATGGACGAACCGTCAGCTGAAAATGGTAGTAATACGACGTGAAACCGCAGTTTGAACGACGATAAAAAGACTGCGCAAATTTGCATTGCATTACGAACATTGCATTGTGTTACCAACTGGTGTGCGTTACCAACTGGTGTGCTTGTTATGACGTTTTTGTTCAGAGACTTTGGCAGAACTGACGTATTTTTTCATATGAAACAAATGTAACATGTCACTTTTGTTCTAGTTGTTTGTTTACTCAAGAGCCAAGACCGTGACATTGGGACATTGGGATACTGTGAAAGTGGAAGTATTTGGACACGACATGTGTCAAGATTCAAAGAAAGATCCGGGATCCAGGATCCCTAGGATTCAATATCTGGGATATTGTTAGATCCTGGATCCTGCAGGAACATTTTGTCGTGGTAACCTGTGGATCTTGGGTCCTGGAAAATTAATTTTCTAGAGATCCTATGGATCTTGGATCCTGGAGATTGGAGAAGAATACAAATCGTGGGGTCCTGTGGATCCTGGATCCTAGAAAATCAGTTTGTCGTGAGATATTGTGGATCTTGGCTCCTATTTCTGGCCTTGGCACATGTCTCATTGGGACTGTGTTAAAGTGGCTGGAGAGCGGGGAGATTTAGAGCAGAAGAAACTAAGCTCAAGTCCCAAGTGTACATCCTTTAACTGCTTTGGCATTGAATCTATACATACCCTGGCATCCCAGAACAAGGTGTACGACGGATCCACCCTCATCCCAGGCGCAGACCCAGTCAATAGACTCAATAGCGTAACTAGCCCCAAAACGTCCCAGCTAAGCGTTGACTTGTAAGGCGCTGACGTCTCCCAGAGCCGAGGGTTTGCCGCCATTCACATGGCTGCGTAGCCGGAAGCATGTATACGCATTTCAAACCTCGCGTTTTATCTGAGTTATTTGCCGTTTGTTGGCATCGCATCATCACTAGTGATCCAGGGGGCGGCAGCCGCGTTAGCCCCCCCATATTGCCTGACTGGACGAAATTTGACATATATTCCACTGTATAGGGAAATATAATAAACTTTTACTAAAGCATATTTGTCTTAATCCGTTCAGTAAGGTACAAGAAAGCCAAGTCCGATGAGTTTTTCGAATTTGATGAAACTTTTTTAAATTTAGCCACCATGCCAAGGTTCGGGATCCGCCAGTGTCCATCAGCATAAATCCACTTTGTCTTAGGCTCTAACACATAGAGAATTTTTACGAACAATTTCCTAAGCTGTTTATTGGGTCCTGAGACACATACCTCCAAGGCATCCTGAATCCTACTAATGAAGTCATTTTCATGCAACATTCCTGACCGATTCCAACCGTTAACGAAGTAGAGGCATTTCGGTTGACCGAAAACCGACCAGTAGCGGCGGAAGGTATTTTCGGATAGGGGACAAAGAAACTCAGGGTGCCCCCTCAGGCAAAACGTCCCCCCCAAAAAAAAACAATCTCCTCGGATTAAGGTCACAATAGTATGCCAGTAAAACTACGTTTGGGCAAAACCCCATGTTAAAGGTGAACTGTTACCTTTAATTGCTCCCTCGGTGATAAACATGCGCCTGGATCCGGAATCCAGCTGAGATCCGGATATCTGTGTCCTGTGTCCCGGGATCCATATGACACACCATATCCAGGTACACAATAGGCCGAGGGATCAACAAAAATCCCAGATCCTGATATATTGTATGCCGAGAGATCCACTGGTGTCCCAGAACCAGTTTCGGAATCCAGGCACGCCGGTAGGTATTATTATTGAATACAGATCCACTGAAATCCAAGATCCTGTAGCACTTGACGCCAAGGGATCCATGGGGATCCAGGGGGATCCCAGATATTAATGCGTTTTACGCAGAAGGATCCACTGGGATCCAATATATTCATGCATTTTATGCCAAGGGATCCACTGGGATCCCAGATCCAACTTCGAGCTCCAGGCACAAATCTGCTCGGTGAACTGCCCTCCCCTCCCTCCCGTTTCTGGGAACACCTCACCCTCCCTTGTCTCTGAACCTTTACCTACCTGTGTTGGGATCGGGGCCCAGATGATTCAGCCTCTCACAAGTGTCGGCACTATATTCCTGATTCTCAACCCAATGAATGGCCTTTGAATGATACATCGCAGAGGAAAATGCCGGGAAAAACGCTGCACGTCGTTCCCATCCAGCCAGCACGTTAGCCGCCGTTCTGTGTGACAATGACGCAGCCCAGGCGGCTGACTGGTGTGTCCGGCTGGAAACCACAGCCTGCAGTCCAGGTGATACCGGTAACAGGCATATAAGCGGCCCGTGTCGGCCGGGAGACAGTCACTCTGCAGTGCGTGCTCTCGTGTTGTGGACACACCGCTGGGGACTCAGGAGCGCGGTCAGCAGAGCAACACACCGACACCATGAGAACGGTAATTACAGCAGCCGCTGATACCTAACTGCTGAAGGAACAGAGGTTTTTCAGAAAGAGACGCCCCCTGACGTTTTTTTTTGTTATAACTAAAAAACAAAAAGCTATCAAAATGAAACTTAAAGTACCTTATTTAACAGCAATTTCACACGTCTTCTGTACAAAAATAAAGCAGTTTCGTCGATTAGTTTTTTAGATATAGCGAATTTAGTGACGTCACTGCACACGATTTGTACAGATATATTAGCTAAATTTTAACAGACCATACAAAGACAATATAATAAGTAAAATGGAATCCAAAAACAGATAAATGATTGAAATAATATGGGAAACAAAATGTATATCTCGGATTTGTTATATATTTTTTACATAATTAAAAAAACGATATTTCGTTAAAAAATACTGCAAAATAAAAAAATCCAGGATATTAAAAACAAAAGATCTGCCAGAGAACTATATGCAAGCAACTACCATACTAAATGTCAAAATTATATCATCACTTTTGACTGAGGGATCGCATTTACTGTGCTAGTAACTTATGACGTCATATTTATTTATTTTTGCTTTTAATGACAAGATATAAACAAATGAATTACACCACTGTCATTCTGAGACAAAATTGGCCTAAAAAATGTATATTTGATTTATATTTATCAATTTCAAATTTGTACATGTTTGACCTTATTTGACCTTAGCTTGACATTTACTTCAAATAAATGCAATCTGGTGGTCAAATGGACAAAAAGTGGGGGCCACGCGCCCTTTCTACGGCCGTACAATGATCCATAAAACATGTGTTGCATGGCTTTCGTAGATATTTTGGTGTATAGTTATTAGTTACCTTTTGTGAACCTGACCATTGACCTTTTGATTCTTTGCCAACCAATCTCAACTTTCGATCATGCGGGATGTGTATTCATACCGTTTAAGAGCACTTTGGTGTGATTCATGGTCTGCAATCGAAGGCTTTGGATGGAAATGTATGGCGATGGCCCATAAACTAAAATACCTTAATTGTGACCTTGACCTGACCTTGACCTGACATGTGACCTCAAATTGACATTTTCGAGCGTACTTTAAGTTCGTCTCATTGAATGCTTTTGAGTTCCGACTTGAGCGTCTTGCTGCGACCATTAGTTATACTATTTTTCTCATTAATTCTCAATAGTTCTCATTCATGCTAATTCATTCTCATTGGTTCTGATTAATTCTCACTTATTCTCAACAATTATAATTAATTCTCAATCATTTAATTTGTCATTGAGAAATAGGTCGAGCACCATATCCTCCTGGAACCAGGACGCTAAATGTCAATTGTGTTAGTCGTGAGCCGTCATTTTTTAAGTCATTTCCCTTTGTACACCCTTGCCCTGGTGAGTGCCATTTTGACCCTCTCTTAAGTTCTTTATGATTTTTTGCGGGAATAGCGGGAAAACAGCGGCGCGCAGCGCTGCCAAATCTTGCAGAGTTATTTGGGCATCAAATACCAACATTTTTAATGTGCAGAACGCAAGTTATTTCAGGTCAGGTCACCAGGTCACGTCGTGACCTTATCCCCAATAATATTTGTGGTCGTGCCAAAGCCAGTGTTTGACCGAAAGATTTGAACCTTGCAGGATTTCATAAAGAGTTCCTACAATTATTTTATCTCAGATTGTTTGTATTGGTGACTTAAGGTCAGGTCAGTTTCGTGACCTTCGCATTATGTCAATGGGAAAATATTAAAATGCTTCATATTTATTTTCAGCATTGGACCATGCCAATTATTTCAGAATCATGTTATTTCAGCTCATTTTTGATGACCCAGGTGCAATTACTGCCCAGTGACCTTTGCAAGGTCAGCTGAGATCATCTAAGGTCACCAGCCAAAGGCGGATCCAGGGAGGCCAAAGGAGTCATATGCCCCCCCAAGGTCCTGATATATGTTTTGCCCCCCCCCAAACCGGTCGACGTACAGCTGTAAAAAATTGTTTTTGCACAGTCAAAATACACCCATCCACGTGAAAACTCTAGAAAAATTTGCGCCGGCTTCGGCGGCATGACACATTAAATACGCACTGTTTAATGATGAAATTGAGGAAATGGGTACAATGAATTAATGAAGTGTTGGCAGTCTCCTTGGCGGTAACCTATTTTTTGTTAGCCCCAGGGCCCACTCTCTTCATAAATAATTAACTTTCTAAGTGGGTCTACTGTTAAGCTAGTTCGCCGATTTCCGAAAAAGTAGACGCGACGCAGAGACGCGGAAATCGGACAACCAGGAAGCTGCTTCTGCGTGTCCAAGTTCCTGGACGCAAAATGCTGCCATAGTGGGGACAGGCCAGACCATCTCAACCGAGCCATTTTCGTCCCAGGTCCCAGATCTGCAGTCGGGACATTCATTTATGTGCGGAAAAGCCATGTCCTGCCGCTTTTGCTGTTTTCAAACTTATTTGCACAAGGGGGGGGCGGGGGTGGGGCCCCAGCGGCCACACACTGACGCCAACACCGGGGGGGGGGGTATAACGTAATCTGGTTTGTTGCAGTTCGGTGCTATATGTTATCTCGTTAGTATTATCCCATATACCTACCTAAGTTATTAAGCACTTTCTGCCTAGGTCATCGTGATTTACTTATCGCGACACAATCATATATTTGTTAAACACCACACCTAATTTTAAATATTTTTTCATCATACCGAGATGTGCAACCAGGCATGGGTGTTATTCTGAGTCTGAGTTCCAATATTAAAATTGGTTCGTTTTTCATCAACCTAAGACTCTTACACTGCAATATACTAGAACCTCGCGGCGTCAGTATCCGTCGCCCGGGGCACTCGATACCATACCGCAGCCATCGCCAATCGCTCATAACGAAGCCGAATCGCCTCGTATCACGAAGGCCATCGCCATCGTCATAACGAAGCCATCGCAACATGCGTCTTTGGTTCAGTGTTAACGATATTAATTTGAACAGCATGTTGGTAGCTTTATTTGTTCTCTACCAGGCGATGATTTCGCGGCTTTTAATCATGCAAACCCGTAAAAATTTTCGCCGGCTTCGCGCGCTAAATAGGATCAAAATACCTATTTTTAAATAACTAAAGGTCTCATTACAAAAATGCTGCAAGGCTTAATGCACGCAAAAAGGTACATTTTTGCGTCATTTCAGCCCATCCCACTTTCAAAAATTATCGGCGACGCCTTGGGTAGCAGTTGGCTATTTTAATGTTTTGCTTCTGGTACTTCGTAGTTGCAATGTCGGAACAATACAAACTGCAAGCTGACATCTTTCCTTTTTCGATATCCAAAGAAGTAAAAAAAAAAAAATCAAAATAAAGAAATTATAAATTATAAGAAATCGTGTGGTTGCAAACTAAAGTGGACCAAATCCGGAAATAAATTTGAAAATGGGGTAGGCAAGGTCCGCTAAAAACGGTTTGGCCCTCCCCAAAACGGCCGGCTGGATCCGCCCTTGTCACCAGCACTTTGTTGACAATAATCCTTGGTATAACAAGTACAGATACCTGCGAATAACACGATTGTATTTGTCTCGTCGGACTGTATCGGGCTGTACCCCCGTATGTAACATGACTTACCAGGGTCACCAAATGACCTTGACCACCATCCAGATTAAGCCCTCACGTGCGTCACAGACGTTGCACGTGCTCGAAATCCGACCCAAATGTAAGTTCACACAGGTCTGATTTGTCGCTGTCGCAGCTTTTGACGTTTCTCGAGACTGCGACATGACAAAATATTACTTTCATACATACTCAGGTACTTACATATTTAGATGCATATTTAAACACACGGATGTTTCGTCTTTTCATATAATATTAGGACTATAGTTCCAGCGCTGTGCGATGTGCAGTCATTCGAAATCTAGCTGCTCACTCAATACTTCACCCACCGCTGTGAACATTTGCTGTGATGCCACTTACGGCTAGTCATGCCATCTTTACTCTGCTGGTATCTTTTGACAAGGTATCACAGGATTTTGGTGATTGGAACATCAGCATTCGTTGCTGGCGCAACGTGAGGTGTCCCCAGATGTCTTGCAAATATATATATATATATATAAATATATATATATATATATATATATATTAATAATATATACTATATATATATAGTTCAAAGTGTGAATCTCCAAATATCTTCTCTTCAAAACGCAGCATTGACTGGGGTCTCAGCTGAACACCATTAACGGGGGGGGCATTAAACGCCCCCTGGTTATCTTCAGAGCCAATGATTGCAGCGAGACGCGCAAGGCGGCATTCGAAAGGCCCCAATCAAACGAATCTAAAGCAACCACAAAAAAATACAATTGAGGTCACAAAAGTGGTCTAAAAAGTATGAGACACGTCACACATGAACTTAAGTGAGATTCCTGGCACAAAAGGTCATTATCACAAATTATCTACGAAAGTAATGCAACACATGTTTTATGGATTGCTTTACGCGTATAATTCGATAGAGATACTCATTTTACCACCTGACTTCATGTACGTGAAGACGAAGTAATTGTAAAGCTAAGGTCTCAAGTTCAGGTCACAAGAGGTCAAAACTTAAAATTGATAAATTTAAATTAAAAGGGTATGTTTCTATTCTAGTTTTGTCTCAGAAATACAAAGCTTCCAATAATGTGTCTGTATTTGGTCAAAAACATTTTGTTTTGATTACGTCATGAGTTACCAATATTTTAGATGGCAAAATTAAGTCAAAAATGTGACATCATTTTGAAATTTGGTATGGTAGTTTCCCAAAAATCTGAAATATGTTCCTTTTTAACAATTTTGAAAATCACAAATTTGTAATCATTAAAAAAATGAATTTGCTGAGTAAAAAAGACCAGTTTTAAAAATCAAAGATGTCGTTGCATTTTTAGTTTGCTATCTTTTGACGTTTTTTGATAGCACTTTGCTCTAAATATGGCATTTGTACGGTCTGTTAAAGCTTTACGCGTATAATTTATTTTTGGCCTGATTTTTGTGTCAAACGAGTGTGAAGTGACGTCACTAAACTGGCTATATCTAAACAAATTATATACAAAATTGCTATATTTTTGTACAGAAGAACGTGAAATATATGTTGGAGACCGTACCCAAAGTTTCACGTTCATAGAGGCTTACAGCTGATCGTTTTTTAGTTATTACGAAAGTTCATCATGGGGAGGGGTAAACGTCCGCCCCCAGTCAATTGCCGGGTAATCTTTTAATCTTCAATCATCTTCAAATATCTTTAGATTAAGTATTATATAGTACTCGTATAACAATTAACAGAAGAGAGTGCCAATTGTTACGCGCCACTTAAAGGAAGTGTCCCACCCTGATATATGTATTGTGTGTGTTTGACAGTGTAAAGAAGTGAATAAATGGGTATGAGAACTCCTGCCTGAGAGCTTTCTCAGCCTCATAAATGGGTATGTGAGGCTGAGAAAAATGATTATGACTTTCGTTTAAACAATTGATTGATATTCCTGAGGAAATCAGTAAGTTTATCTATTGTATGACACATGACGACAGACGTTTCTCACGGTCGACTCCTCCCCAGTACAGTCTCTGACAAGGGCCGTCTGCGCCCACTACAGTCTCTGACAAGGGCCGTCTGCGCCGCGCGGGCGGCTGAGCGCAACACTCGGGTATCGGCGCGGCGCCAATAGATAAGGGGCCGCTGTCAGAGAGTGTATCGGAAGTCCCGGATGTAGCGCAATACCAGACGGACGGAAAAGTATGGCATAACATGGGGAAAAGCAAAACGGAAACCAACAATATGAGCAACTGGATTCAACTACACTACAGAGGAACAAGAGATCGGTTGGGAGGTACAGCAAATTTTTAGTATTTTACTATGTATGTAATCGGTTACAAAATCGCGTTGGCTAAATAATGTGACTTCCTGGCTAATGCCGTTGAAAAACGCTTATTTAGCAATGTTCTGAGAATTTATAGCGGAGATATAACAAGTATGATGATGATGATGATTGTGGCTTTAGGGCGCCGATATAACAAGTATGTGCATTTATAAAAGCAGTGCAGGGGAAGAGGAAAACTGCCTTAGTCACATCAGCGTTTTCCCTTCAATTGTCTTCCACTCTAATTAACCTATCGGCATTTTTCGAGTCTGAATAAAGAGCCGTCAAGGACTCATGTAATAAGGCCAGGAAAGCGATGCACTGTGAACACCATTCGAGGGTTCGTTGTAGCAGGTTCGTGGAGTGCCAAACAGTAAATATTACACAAGATGCTTTGTCCAATTGTCATGTATGAGCGCTGCTAACATGAGAAGTTGCAAGAGCTGTTTTCAACAGTTAGGCGTGCTATTTCAGCTTCTTGTAGTCTACATAATGATGCTGTCATAGACAACACATTACAGTGTATATATAATGTATATGTCGTAGGCTTTTACCGTAACCCGTTGTTCAGCGGAGTCGATTTTTTTTTTAATGATTGGGGCGAACAGAGACGGATTCAAGGGAAACCTATGAGCTTTATGGCTTTACTGAAACCACCGAAATCGGCTGAAAATTAACACATTTTTTCATATGCAATTTATACAAAGAAGAGTATGTTTTAATCAATTAATAATGAAGAAGAAAAAAACGTCATGAGTTTTGGACTTCTGTCGGACGGCCCCTCAAACCAACGTTTTTGCCCGGTCTGCATCAACCAGAAGGCCCGAGGCCTTTCTTGGAGCCCTTACCTACTTGTAAAATGAGCAACATGTTAACCGCGGGGGAGGGGGGGGGGGGGGGGGGGGGGAGGGGGGGGGGGGGGGGGGGGGGGGGGGGAGGGGGGGGGGGGGGGGGGGGGGGGGGGGGGGGGGGGGGGAGGTGGGGGAACAGGGGGGGGTGGGGGGGGGGGGGGGGGGGGGTGACATTGACTATGGGGTGGCAAATGGAGTGCGTCCCCTGGGCCTGAACGTATTTTTACGAGGCAATAGCTAACAAAAGAAATAGCGAATTTGAACTTTGTGGCCACTTCTTCCCGACCTGGTAATGACTCATATTTTTTTTAGTCGACTCAAAGTCTGAACTCCAAACGAACTGACTCGACTCTTGAATCAAGCGGTGTTTAAATGGAACATGTCCCACTTAACTTATATTTGAGTTTGAGATAGCCATTTTCTGTGCTGCCATTTAATTAAGTATGTAATAAGTTAAAACAACCACGAGAGTGTGATAACAAATAATTTTAGTTTTGTTATTGAGTCTCCAACAAAGACCTATAGAGTATTAGCTTCAGGGTTCTTAAATCGATGTCGTAATCTCTCTTTACACCAATGGTTTGTGAAAGTCGACTTGTTTTTACATTTGGCTGTAAACATAAGACCATACATAAGTCATACATATAGCAGCGTGAAGGTTTTCCTCTATTATCCAAAAAATCGCTTTCATATGACGTCATCAGCCAATATTTAAAACGTATTTTTTATTAAATAAGCACTGTTAGTGAGAAACAAATGGCATAATCGTCGTTTTCGGCAGGCAATTAATTAATATTTACAACCACATGCGGCGTCACATTTGAGAAATTTATGAAAAGGTGCGGACAGTCCCTTTAAAACAAATGAGTCGATCAACTCATGACCAAATTAAGGCTTTAAAAAATTGAGTCGAACTCAATTAATGAATCATTGCATTTTAACAAATTGATTCGATTAGACTAAAAAAAATGAGTGATCAGCTTGACTCATCACAAGTTTCATTATTACTTGATGTTGCCATGGAGGAGGGGGGGCGTGATGGGGGGGGGTAGAGTCGGGTGTCAAACAAAATACGCATTACTATCTAGTGTAAATTCGGGTTTTGCTCAGGTGAAGGGGCGGTCGGCCGTCAGTAACTCCTTGGCTATGTTCCTGTTGCATTTGCCACACATTTGTTTGAGATCGATTCAGTCTGACTCACAACAGAAAGAACTGAATCAACTCTTGACTCAAGTGCTGTTTCAAACAAATTGAATCGACTCGACTCTTGAATCAAGTACCGCTTTTTCAAATTGAGTCGACTCAAGTCATGACGCATCCAAAAATGTCTGACTCATGAGTCAACTCATGACTCAACTCTGAGTCATTTACAAGTATGCCTTCTCCCACGCCGACTTACGTCTTCTGTGCATAAAGGAGGCAATTTTATTGATGACAAATCAAGATATAGCGAATCTAGTGACGTCACTACACACAAGCTTTAACTTCACTAAAATGTGACCGGGTGGTAAAATGACTATCACCGCGCGATCCAATTATACTACGTGTAAAATAATCCATTGAACATGTGTCATATGAATTTGGTATATCTTTTGCGCTAAGATACCCTAAGTTACCTGACCTTGACCTTCGCCAAAATTATATTTTTTGGTCATGCAGGATGAGTATTTTACTTTTAAGAGCACTTTGATGCTAATGGTAACAATTAAAGGATTTTGATGCAAAGTATGGCCCATACACTCAACTACCTCGATTTTGACCTCTGACCTGACCGTGACCTGGTATTTGACCACAATTTTTTGTTTAAGTATGATTTAGATACTTCTCATTTAGAGCTTTTCAATACCTTCTTGCGCGTCTCGCTGCGCTTATTGGTTCGATAGATAACCAGGGGCCGAAGTCCCCCCCCAGTCAATGGCGTTAGAAATGTACGCCATTGACTGGCAATACCACTGTTGTGGTTTTCTAGCATTTCATGCGAGACGAACGTATTCCTTCATATTGCTAGGGTTGTTTGAACACGCTGAAATATTTTGTTTTGGGATTTACAAAACGGCCTGACGGAGCGCCGTCATCTTCGTGTCCACCGGACGTATTATTGATTCTGTGCGCACCTTTTTGACACCGGAGCATTCTTAGTTACATACTGCCGTTACCTGAGGTAAAACTGACGTTTTAGTCAGGCCAAGCGGACCCACTCCTAATAAAGTTCACCCAGACGGCAATAGGAGGTAAAACAGACACATAAAAACTACTATAGCTACGACACGCAAAACGTTGTCCTACGATTATATTTCCATCCAGGACTTGCAATGTCCGTTTCTAAAACCGACACTCTACTGTCGAAAAACTTCGGTTATGACTAAATGACTCATGTTCATGGGTACGAGGGTTCATGGGTACGAGGGTTCATGGGTACGAGGGTTCATGGGTACGAGGGTTCATGGGTACGAGGGTTCATGGGTACGAGGGGAAATTTACCGCGCACCGAGCAGCTCTGAGACTATTGAGATGCCCAAAATCAAATCGGCGATAAAATACGGCTTCCAAAGCAATGCCTCCAGATCGAAAGAGAAGCAAACAAGTTAACAGTTCACATAGGAGAGAAGCATCGCTTCGCTCGCTGATATTCCCCGGTTTTATCGTACGACGTGACTCGAATGCGGAATGTCGTGTTAGGTAGTTAATCTGCAGTTCGTAGAACTAAATATTTTATCAAAAGCTTGGTTTTCCATGAATCAGTGCGAATGAAACCTGTATGTTGCAGGTACTTAACCTGAGGACAGAGACAAGGGCGGATCCAGAAAGGCATACAAGCTGGTTTGGCGAGCAAATCTAAAAAGTTTTTTTCACATATATTAGGTATTAAATTCACCGGATTTTGCCTCTTTAAACATGAATAGACGGTTGAAACAAACGTTTCTTAGTATAAGCTGTTTATATTTTCTTTTGAAATAGGAGACGTGTCAATTTGTTTGCCGATTTCAGACGGTGTGGGAGACTTGGCCGCTTTGCCCCCTCTTGGATCCTCCAGCGGCCAAAAATATTGAGGGCAGAGGGTAAATATTGGAGGGGTGAGGATACCATTGGGGGGCTGAATTTAACATTGGAGGGGGCAAGTGCCTCCCAAAAAGTATAAATCGAAACCTATACCGTCGTTACTTAACCTAGGCAGTTCGTGTAACGCCATCGTTTTCCGAAATCTTTACCAAATCACCGTTGTTGCGATATTTGCCTGAACAACACTGACACACGAACACTATTTGTAACACCCAACCCGGATTGTCAGATACTGTAACTCTTCTGTTTTGGAATGCATTTTTTATAAGAACAAGAAGGCTATTGTGTTAATTGTTTGATTACGATAAAGTTTACATATGGAGCCCCTTACATGAAAAAACGGTTTGAGACGGCACGCAGACGGGCCGGGAGCTACTTCTACATAAGAAAAGTTTGAATGTTTTGAGCATCAGCAAACGAGATCATGGGAGCTCCTTTAGGGCGTCCTGGCAGGTTTCCCGCAGGCTCTCAATATTGAGAAGGGAGACGCTTCTTCAGAGACGGTTGGGGGAGAATGCTCAAAACGTTCATAATTATTAGTTTACCACAAAATCATATGAGTAGTTAGGTCGTCTCAAATTCGAAATATATATGCCGGAGCGGGAATTGAAACCCGGTCCCGTTTGCGAGGCGAGTGTGTTACACGCGCTAACCAATCGCTGAGAAATATAATGACCGTATTGACATATCATTGTACGAACAGACCATATCCATCCGCTGCATGAGAAGTGTGCGGTTAGTTCCATTGAATAGATATGAGATCATGTGGAGCCGTCTTCCTCAAGTTAAAAGTATGAATAATTTTGAAGTTGCGTGTCGGCTTAATTTCATGCTGCGTTGCGAGCCTCTCCTCATCAAACGAAAAGCCTATTTCTCATGCTGTTATTTTTTAGGACCCGCAAAGTCAATTCAAAGGGGGAGGATGAGGCGGTGACAGTGCTTCAAACGAGTGGTTTAAGTTAAACTGCTAAAACCGTTTTGTCAGTGTTCAGTTGAATTTTTACTAATGTTTGTATGTATCGATATTGCTAAAACAATTGCCACTCTATTTTTTTTTACTAATGTTTGCATTTATCTATATTGATAAAACGATTGCCACTGTAATCACAGGAAAGAAGATGTTATGTAGAGCCAAGACAAAAACGTTACTGTCAAAACATGCAAGATAGTTCATAGTCGTCGGCTGATCCAGATTATCAATCGAATGATATGTCGGCGCTATGTGGATTGATCCAGTCTGTTAATGATGCAGTCAACCTCCAATCTAGTATATTCGTGAATGCCGAAATAATGAGAGTCGATCATATGCATATCGCAGTTTTATTATGAAACACTCACCAAAGGGTACTCTATAAGATATTATTGAATAATAGGCGAGTCCAAGTATGGTAAAAAGAGGGTAACCAATGTGAATTGGAACTTCAAGTAAAATAGTCACTGTTGACTAGTAAGTATTATAATAACGGGAGATATATATCAAAAGTGCATGAGCCTCCCCAATTTGGATCCTGGATACGCCTATGATGAATTAAAACATAACATGCAAAATGGAACAATCTATCAGTAACCTAATTACGTTGCTTGGTAACAACTTGGATGCGGTTCATATTTTATATATTTTGCTTCCCTTTTTCACTAGCCTGGCACCGCCTTTGTCGAAAAATATTATTCATAACTGTTTTTCAGATGTCAAAATACCGAACAAAATGCATTCATCTTAAAAAGTCATAACTAACGGCTGTATTACGCATTTACTTCACCCCATATTTAGTGACCTGCTCACGCCTACGATTTTGAAATTTTTCGGATTAATCGTTGTATATCAATTTTCAACTCAATATCTATCGGTCCCCATTAGTTGCGTTAAATTCAGTTGATAAACATGACAGCTTTGTTGGATCAAAAATACATCATTTTTTGTAGTTTTTTGCCCTCCCCCTATTTTTTTTATAAATTTAGTCCGAATGTATGGATGGCTTTCCGAGGTGCTTAGCGCGGGTCCTGACTCAGGACCCGCGCTAAGCAGAGCCTGCTGCGCTTGGTCCTGGACCCTCACCACCCAATCGCGCAAATTTTCATGTTGGCCCGGCAGAATTTTAAGACGAAATTTATTCGTTGCCCCGAACTACCTGGGACCACGGTCCCCGCCCCGCTCGATGACGGTCACCTGCCTTGAGGCGACCGCTGCCACCGGCCGCAGGCCATCCCAGTCAGGAGCAAATAGCGAGCGCCGAAGCGACTCGAACCAGGCTGCCACTACTGAGATAGGTCAGAAGACCAGCGCTCTCCCACTGAGCTACGGGGGCGGACTACTAAACGGACTATTAACTATTAAATATTTATGATTTTTTGTTTCTTAGAAATGTAGATCGTGTTGAGGGAAATCGAACTCCGTTTGATTTGTGCAAATCGGACGGGGTAGCCAGGAGCCCGCCACTAATAGGGTTAAACTAATCTTGCAACATATCGTTCAAAACACAAGCCGATGTAAACGTAGCGATCCAAAATTGACGATATCTTCCAAAAGGGCAGGTAGGGGTAGCCAAATTAGCATTGTGTGGATAGCTAATGGTACCTAGCTATCATGTTTTCAGCGCGGGCCTGGTGGGTGTTTAATTCCGGCTCTTGCAAAAATATAGTATGAAAACATATTTTGCCATTTTTGACACCTCTAATAAAATGGTTTATCAATAATGCCAAGAACATTATATAAAAGGCTAACATTACTTTTTGTATAGAGCATGATTCACTTATCACGTACAAACACCGAAAAACTCGTTAAGCATGTATACTGTATATTTGCAATTTGCATGCTATTTCACTTTGAACTTTGCAAATGTCAGCAAATTGTTCCATTTCCGCTGGTCCGTTCAAAGTTCAGTGTTCAGGCTCACCTACACATAAAACATTTGGTGCTGGCGTATTTATATTGTCATTTTCAGAACCCATGGACAATTTTGAGTCTAACTACACTTATTTTTTGCATCGAGTAGAAAGTTACAAAAATGAATTATGTCCGCCTAAATTCCGCCGCCCGCCCATTGTGCATTGGTCTGATAGCACTGCAATGCCATATAATAGTTCAGAAATGATGATTGGGTCGACGATGGTAAACAAATACGCATAAATGTCAAAAAATATATTTTAGAAACAAACAAAAATAGTTTGCTTTTGTTCGTCAAATGTTTCGGGGGTCAAATAAAAAATGGGAGCCACATCCATGATCAGCATGGTTGAAAACATTGAAAAAATGACAAAAACCTATTTTTGGGGGACAAAGGTTAAAAAATGACGCACCCTTTCCACCAACCCCCGAACACACGGATGCACATTGCACACACATTTAAACACATTTTTGTTGTTGTTGTTGATTTGGGCTTTAGGGCGCCGTAACTACTGAGGTTATGTGGCGCTCATAAACACATTTTGGGTATAACATATTTATTTATTACATGAATATGTATGAGTATAACACATGCATTAATTACATGCACATTTATGGGTGAGTGACTTCAGGTTCAGGCAACACCACTTCAACTCCACACGTCAACGCTATTTCAAGACACAGTTGTACACACATTCACACATGTATTTTTTATTCTTTTTCTAAAAAATCACAGATTGCTGTTTTTGTCGCAAAATGAATGCCAGAACCGTAATCAAGGCACTCTTGTCCTCAATTCGGAATCCAATTCCATATTTACAGTAGTCTGTGATCGCTATTAGTGTTGTTTGCATATTCTGATTCAAGAACATACTTGTGCTGGTATGGCGTCACAACTCATTTTGCCAAAGCATTATGTTAGCCGTTTTCACGATTTATTATTTTGCGAGAAATGTTTTAAAATGTTGTTGTAGTAGCCGTTTTTACGATGCACTAATTTGCAAGAAATATTTTAACTCTCGCCCTACGGTCCCGTAGGGCGAGAGTTAAAACATTGTTTTCCGCAAACTAATCCATCGTGAAAACGGCTACTACTACAACATTTTAATACATTTTAAAATATTTTAATCAGGACACTCTTTTCCATCATCCCACGCACTTTTTCCAAGGTGCACTATTCCCTTTAATCTGAAAACGCCGCGAAAAGCATCCACGGTACCTTGAGAACACACTTCAATGGTTCATGTCTTTTGAGCTCGGCAGGAGCATCAAAGCTGGACAGCCTGCCGCCATTCCGGCAACCCTTTGTTCCTGTGCTCGCACGTTTGCTCAGCCGGTCGTAGCATCCCGTTTTTCAGCTGAACTAAGTCGTGGCGGGTTCACACGGAAAGTGTCCCGTTTATATGACTAAAGGCAGGTGTCAATGTGAAGCTTCCTCATAATCTGTCAACACCGCTGTTGTCCCGTTATTTCCGTTTTCCGTCTATCAAACTCAGAATATCACATCCCTACATGTTTCACATTGCCATTTTAAAAAGCACTATACTATGACCTGTCTCTGCATACAAAGAGGAATGATGTTTTGGAAGAAATGAAATAATTACATTATTGTTTTGGGCATTGTGCATCCTGCGAAAACCCGAGAAACTTAACCATTGTACCAAATAGGTACAGCCAAAGACAAAACTATACCAAACTCATAGTGTTGAAAATAAATTAACCGTTATGACGATTGTTAAAACAAAACTAATGGTTGCAGTTTTACGACAAACTCAGGAAATGTGTCAAATTTGCGCCGATTTTGGGTGGTTGGGGGGGGGGGGGTCATGGCCCCTTTGGCCCCACCCCCCTGGATCCGCCCTTGTGGGTACTTAATTTAAATGCTAATTTGTACACCTTTGCATTCAATGGTTGTTAATTGCTAAGGACAGAAGGGCACATAATCATACTAGACAGAGTTGAGAGTGAAAGGCATATTTGCCATACCGTTTGTCAAAAAGCAATACCGGAATTTCGTGTGAACCAAAATTCGTTACTAAGTATTTGAGTACCGGTCGTTTAAATGTGGAACGCCATCAGCTTTGACTTGAAATATCTTTCGGTGGGAATGTTTTTTATGCAAAATGCGTGAACTTACCAAGTTACCATATATGCAGTGGCGGTTCTTCAATTGAGGCAGATGAGGCAGTGCCTTACCTGAAATAGCCAAACATATGATGTAAAATCGTATTTTTTCCTATTTTTATTACAATTTTAGTAGGAATATAGGGAAATACATAGTTAATAGACAAAACAATTTTCAAATCAGCTAAAATACGTCTCATTTTCATGTTATTACAATATTTATGTTGGTTTTGTTAGGCTCAAATCAGCCTAGCAATTGGACAAGTTAGCATTGTGAAAAGTTGGGCTGTGAGGCACCTGCCTCACGGGTGAACTAACGGGTCCGGTATGGACAATTCAGCCAAGACACTGCTTACGCAGATGATTCAAAACTTGACGCGCTGGATACCGCGATAGCCGGCCTTTGCTGTAGGTCACCTACGTCCGCGTCAACTAGCAGCAAATCAGATATCACACCGGCAGTGCTGATATTTGCGGGTATTCAGATTTCGCCACAAATTGCATACGAACATTCTGGATGCGCTGAATACGAAAATATGCCTCTAGAGGTGGTATTTTATCTTTGATTGTTTTTACGAATTAAGCCAATGTAACATTTTTTTGGGAAATTCAAAGGGGTATGGCACGATTTAAAAAAGGCATACTTAACGTCCTGGATTTGCGTTCATCACGGAAATATGCCTCTATAGGGTGGTATTTTTCGTTATTGGGGGGGGACAGCGGGGTGTCCGATTTGCCCAACTTTGCATACAGCAACTTCCATGATGCGCTGATAAACGAAAATAATTCCTCTATAGGAGGTTGGTATTTTTTCGTCGTTATGAGTACAGGCATTGTAACATCGCCTGTCGTTGTATTCTGGGGTGGACTCGATTTGCCCAAAAAATTGAACATACTGAACATCGGGATGCGTGAGATTACCGAAAATATGCCCTTTACCACGCGGTGGCATTTTTCGTTCATTTAACGAGTTACGGCTATTGTAACATCGCCATTGGTGATATCCGGGGTGCCCTATTTGCCCCAAATTTGTGCATACCAGAACTTCAATGATGCGCTGATAACGAAAGTATTTCCTCTATAGGGTGGTATTTTTCGTCGTTTATGAGTTACAGACATTGTAACATCACCTGTGTGATATTCGGGCTGTCTGGATTTTACCAAAAATTGGTATGCAGGGTCTCCTCGATGCACTGATTACCAAAATATGCCTCTATAGGGTGTCATTTTTCGTTGTTTACAGTTAAAGCCATTGCCATTGTCAGTGTGGTATTCTGGGGCATCAATGAGGCTCTGTATGCAAAACCTGGGAAAATCGAGACTGAATGATCCCATGATTCCCAACAATCCCAACACAACCATCCCAACAACAAAAATGTTACAACATGGCCTCTGAACTTGTAAATGACGAAAAATAACCCACCCCCTAATAGAGCTATTTTCGGTAATCAACCGCCATCCAGGAAGTAAAGTATTGCACATTTTTGGGCAAAGTCGAGAAACCCCGAGAATTACTTACACTGACCCGGTGTATGTACAATGACTGTACTTCGTAAGCAAAGGAAAATACCACCACTATAGAGGCCATATTTTTCGTAATCAGCTTATTGAGGAGGTCCTGCACCTACAATTTTGGGGCAAAATCAAGAACACTCCCAGAATATCACATTTGACGATGGTTCAATGCTGTAAACTCTTAAATGAAAAATTCACTCACCCATAATCAGAGGGCATTAATTTTCGTGAAATCCAGTGCCAATCGACACGAGGGAACCTGCATTACAAATTTCTGGGCAAAATCGAGACACCCCGGAATATTACACTGGCGACATGGCGATGTTAAATGGGTCTGTAAACTCATAAACGACGGAAAAATTACCCACCCTATAGAGAAATATTTTCGTTATCAGCCGCTCATGGGAAAGTTCGGGTATGTCAAAATTTTGGGCAATCAGGACACCCCAAAATATCACAATGGCATGTTAACAATTGGCCGTAACTCGTATAATCACGAAAGAATTACCACCCTAAGAGGCATATTTTCGTAATCAGTGCAACAAGGAGGTTCTGTAGGCAAACCTTTTGGCAAATCGAGACACTCCCCCATCGAAATGTTACAATGGCTGTAACTTGTAAACAACAAAAAATACCACCCTATAGAGGCATATTTCGTATTCAGCGCATCCAGAATGTTCAGTATGCCAATTTGTTGGCAAATCGAGATACCCCGAAATAATCACACTGCCCGGTGTGAATCTGATGCTTTGCTAGTTTGACGGACGTAGTACCTACAGCAAAGGCCGGCTAATCGCGATCCCAGCGCGTCAAGTTATTGAATTCATCTGCGTAAGAGTGTCTTGCTGATTGTCCATACCGACCGTTAGTTGCACCCCTGCCTCACAGCCCAAACGCTTGTTTCGCCCAGATCTATTTGGCGGTATCTCAGCATAACAGCACACAGATCTAGCTGAGTTTTCGCCGGGCGCTTCTGTTCCGGAGAAATCCGATGCGGCGTTAACACGGCAGCAGCTAAGGACCTTTATGACAGGCGCCGATATTTAAATTAGTCTTGTGGGTTATTTTGAATGAAGAATCTTTTTCTAATGGTTTATATAACTTTTTACATCTCCCTTTAATGTAATAGTTACATAATAATGCTGCAAGGAGATAGGCGGGCCGTTCAGTTCACTTAGGTTACAAATAAAAGGACATTATATTTCTATGCACTTTCTTAGCCATGTTCTTCGCATATATACTGAATTATTTTATGTGCAGGCTCTGATTCCTATTCTTAAATGCGATCGCACAATTCTTGTCAACTGACAGAATACAGAATCAGGAGTACCGCACACTCTGCGTTATTATATTTACCTTTTTCAATTAAATTTCAATGTGATGACAGCATATGAACAGGCTGCATGTATCGGTAAAGAAGTAACCGTGAAGATTTGCATGTATTGAAAAACCTATAAAAAATTACCCCCCCCCCCTCCCTCCTGACTGCCTCACCTACGTTTAACCCCTGGCGCCGCCACTGCATATATGTTGGTCTCGTCTGTCGATTTCAAGTATTACTCCATTTTTGTGGGAAAAGGTCAATATTTCCCTTAAATGCACGTGAGCTTCAAGCTCGCGACACGCGAGTGGGAAGTCATCAGTTGGCCGCCGACGCGGCACACGTGTGGGAAGTCATCAGTTGGCCGCCGACGCGGCACACGTGTGCGGTTTGGTTAGAAAGGGCTGGAGTCAATGTAATCTGTAGTCGGCAAGTGTGAAAGCTACAAGTTTCTAATCACGTGGACATAAGCCACTTCTTCAGTGTCTTATGTCCACGAGTGCAGTATAAATCAAAACGAGTCCACTCACTCACTCGTCCAGTCTGAAATTGACGCTTCGCTCAAAACATTTTTTGGTTATTAATTTGTCAATTTGCATTGAATTTCCAATTTAAATTAATGCCTACAATCGTCTTGAAAAAGCTCACCTGTTGATGGGTGGCTTGTACCGGTAACTGTAATATTCCCTGCACATCTACACATTTGTTTTCATCCACCACAGTCCACACAACACAACAATGAACAAAGACATAAACACATTTATGGGTAGGTAGGTATGTCAAATTTATGCATGCGCATGCACATTTATGTTCACGCAACGCCACTCCAACTCCACGCACATAAGGCCATAATGTAAATTTGCATTATATTTATAATATGTTAGTTACCTACATGATCATGGCTGGGTCAGAAACTAGCATGAGATAGTTCTCTTGAACTACTACTAACCAACAGATCAAAACAAAAATGAGTGTTTTTTGCGATCACTGATCATAGAATGATTGAGACCTGTCTGGCTAGCGGGATGCCAGGCAGTGGCGAGGACGGATACCACGCTACCGCGGGCCACGGCGATGGAGGCCCACTGACGCAGCCACTCGGTCTCGCGTCCCTCACCGGTGCGGGCCGGCACCAGACGCCCGAGCTCCAGCAGAAAGCTGTCAGCCGCCTGCCCGAGGACTCCGCTCGTCTCCACCGCCAGGGGGACCAACAGGTACCGCTGACTGAGCTCAACGCACCGGCGCGTGTCCTGTTCTCGACAGCGCGAGCCGCGGCTCCGGCCTGCAGTGGAGACTGATTGAGGATGTTGCAAGCGAACGTGTCGACACACGTGGCGTCCTAGATGAGGCACTTACCCACTGCTGTAGGGAACAGCGTGAGGCCGTCTGGGCGCCTGCCGTCGCCGCGGTCCAGGCCATTTGGCTCGAGGATGGCGGGGATGCCTGCGCTGGAGAGGCCCCGTTTCACCACGTCATTCAGGTAGGTGTGACGTGGGTGGCGGCCAGGGGCTCCGCCACGGGGGGACGGTGGGGACGCGTCCCCCCAATGTTGAGGGAGGAGGGGATAATCCCCCAATACTCATGAAGCGTATTTTGCCAGAAATTAATGTTCTGTTCTTCGGTTCAGGTTGTGACGCTCTTTTCCGACTCGATGACAATGCGGACCAAGTTCCGTGGGGTGTGCTTCTCTGCTGAGGAGATCTCCAACCAGCGCGGGCTGCGACCTCTCTGCCCGACGAGGTGGGGTGTCCGGCTCAGCGCAGTTGATGCTCTGCTGAGCCAGTATGGTCAGGCCCGGGAATGGGATGATCTACAACAGCTGGCAGAGAGCTCATAGGCCATAGCCACATCTCTCTCAGGGCGGCAGGGCTCCATGATCAGATGAACAAAGCGGGCACTTCGTCGCAATCCATGTCTTGCATGACAGAGCCTCCAGCCGCTGGATCGCCTGTGCCTGCTGGCGCGACGCCAAGATGCGTCTTTATCTGAGCTGTGCCAAGGGGTGAAAGGCAGTACAGACTACTTCGAGTCCCTGCGTTCGAGTGCTGATGATTCGATCGCGGCGGCCTTCGCGGAGGCAAACAAGCTGGAGCTGACTCCGATGGAGCTCCCCAGAAAGAAAGGGGTCCCAAATCGGTATGAGGAGGGTACAGCTGCGTATCACCCCACCACATCATTGGAGCACTTGCGCAACGAGCTGCTGATTATACTGAACGCTGCATCTGTGCTCAGCTGAGGACCCGTTTTGATCAGGAGGGACTCAGGGAACTGCAGCTGCTGGAGAAGGTGCTGCTGGAAGAGGTCGAAACCAGCGAGATGGCTCGGACTGCGGCGCAGTTGAGCTCATGGCCTCCAGAGCTATAGCCGCAATACTTGGGTGCTCAGCTGCACGTATTCTGCTCCGCAGCAAAGTTCAAGAATGTCTCTGAAGCGGTAACGTCGTACACAAAATCTGGGGATGGCCGACCTTTTGCTTCCGCAGGTGAAGCTGCTGCTGCGTACACTGCTGGTAGTACCAGCTAGCACGGCGGCACCTGAACGGAGCTTCAGCGCGCTACGGCGGCTGAAAACCTGGCAGAGGGGCACGATGGGCCAGAAGCGGCTGAACTCTTTGGCAGTGGCACACGTCCACAGCGACCGTGTACGACATGTTAATGTGGAGAGCCTGATGACCGAGTTCGTGGCCAAGAAGGACTCGAGGAAGCAGGGTTTTGGTTCATAAGCTGATGTGACTAGTTATGTGAATTGTGACAGGCACGTAGCCAAGGGGCGGCGGGGGAGGTCGTCCCCTTCTCCCCTGGAGGCCCGGCGGGCCCTTTTCGAGGCCCGGTGGGCTCTTTTCGGCGCGCAAGAGCCGACGAGACCGCGTGAAGCGCGGTATCATGGGCTCTTTAAGAGTCGGAAGACATTAGAGTACTTCAGAGGTACTTTAGGGGCACCAAGGCCCTCTCTGAAAGACCAGAGGACCCTTGGATGTTAAACAGGGCCCCGTACAATAACATGTCAGAGGAACCCCTGGACAAGCCGTAATGGCCCCCGAGCGGGTCAGAGGGCCCGCTGAACACGTCGAATGAGCACCATGCCAGCACAGGGGGGGGGGGGCCCTGGGAAGGTCGGAGAGACCCCTGAGCATGTCGGCAGGAGAACAAAGCAGCCAGTGCAGTCCCTTGTCAGATCTTACATGCCCATGAGCAGACTGGAGGGCCCCTGGACAGACCAGAAAGCCCATGAGAAGTTCAAAGGGCCCCTGTGCATGTCAGATGGTTCCCTGACCAAACCGAAAGGGCTCCTGAGCAGGTCAGAGGGCCCCTGATTACGTCGAATGGGCCTCTATCCAGCACAGAGGTACCCCTGGGCAAGTCGGAGAGGCCCCTGAGCATGTCTGCAGGGTGAAGAAGCAGTCAGTGCAGTCCCTGGCCAGCTCGGAAGGGCCCCTGAGCAGGATGGAGGGCCCCTGGATAGACCACAGGGCCCCTGAAAAGTTAAAAGATTCTCTGTGAAGATCGGAGGGTCCCCTGAATAGACCAAAGGGCAGCTAAGAAAGGCCCCTGAACATTGGCCAAATTGGTAAATCCTGGCTACGTGCCTGGTTCATTGGCTTCTCTGAGGGACCTGGGGGTCCAGGTCCAATCAAGCTCATCAAAAGTTGAAGACAAAGGGGCCTCACAAAATATAGTAGCCGAAATTTTACATATCCAGTTTTTTGGGGGGCCTTTTCAACGCTTGGGAAGGGCCCTTTCAAGGCGCCCCCTCCCTCTGGACGAAACCTGGCTACGTGGCTAGCATGTGACTCGCATCCAAGCTACTGCGGCCACGCCGCGGCGTGGCCGCGAGTATAGCGCCTCGCTCACTCGCGAGTATAGCGCCTCGGGCGACCTCTGCAAATATGATCAGTAGATATCGTTAGTATATGCGTTAGCACGTACTCCAGGCGCGTGTCCCGAATACCCACCTTGTTAATCATGAGCCGCCAATAACTGCTGTTACGCTGGATCTGATTTTCCATGTCTGTAGTGCCCGTAGAAATTGTGCCGCGATGTGGTATGGTACCTAATGGTATGCGGTTTAGAAGGGTCTCAGTATTTGTTGTTAATTATTTAACCCTCGCCCGGGTAGGGGGGAGGGTGGATGCAATCCCCTCACGCTTGGTTTCAACCGAAGCTCTAGATCAATTAGGGGCGAAATGCCAAGACGGGGGTCGTACCCCCTCCCCCACTACTTGGACACACAGTTACCTTGCCCTACCTGGGGGCAATATCACTGCGTGTCCAGGTAGTGGGGGAGGGGCCTTGACGTTTCGCCCCTAATTCAGCTAGAGCTTCGATTAAAAAACGAGCGTGTTGCTTGTGAGGAGAGGAAGCCATTGACATACGATTTTAATGTCCTGGGCCAAAAGGTGACCATTAAGGTCATGACAAAGACCAAAATGTCACAAATCGTAAATGTGTAAAAATTGAATATTGATCGAGCCAAAATGCCAAAGGAACATCTTAGTATGTTGAATGCATGCCAAATTTAAAATCAGCGCCACAAAATGACCTATAAACTGCTTAATTATAAAAAGGACATGTCAGGTCATCTGAGGCCAGTGAGCTTGGCTGACCTTTGAAAACAAATGACCCCATGAGTGGAACATGTCATAATTATGTAAAATGGATCTTAGATTTGAAATCAGCGTCACAAACTGTCATAGAAACGGCTATAAGTAAAACAAAAAAATATGAGGTCATCAGAGGTCAGTGTCCTCGATTGACCTCAGAAGAGGTCAGTCGAGGTCACAATTTCAGCAGAAGCCACACATGTCACCTGGAAACACCTTTGAACATACTCCTGAACAACAAACACTAGGAAACTGCACTTGAAACACTAGGATCTATACTACGGGACGCCAGTTGCGCCTGCCATGATCACAAGAAACAGGCCATAGGTCACGGGTCATGAAAGTTGGTAGTTCAAAATTGTAAGGTTATGTGTGAAATTGTTCAAAAGTAGGGTACTGAAAGTTTTACTCGCGATCAGTTGATAAATACTTGAGTTATTTCGGAAAAACTGAGGGGTGTGGCATCCACCCCCCACCCGGGCGAGGGTTAACCCGCGACGTGTCGGTGCTCGGCGCCACCTTCGCCATAGCGGGGGAGGGCGCTTCGACACCCCCTCGAACTCAACTTCTGTAGGACTTAGACATAAACCGAAAACATCGTTCGAAAGCTCGTCAAAAAACATTTTGGAACTATTTCAAGCTTGAGCCAGCCTGTCACTGTAGTGTTCTAAAAACTACTCATAGTGCCTAGTGGAAAGCGTCGATTCTCTTCCAACTTAAACGCCCCCACCCTCTCCAGATCGCAATCGATGTTACCCTCACACCTGCTGTAACTGACACTGTTCCCAAGAGTCTGCCTTGTGGCTAATAGAGCTATCAGCCGCAAGGCAGACTCTTGGGTAGTATTGCTCTGCAGTATTGCCCCGTCTATATGCCCCGTAGTATTGCCCCGTCTATATGCCCCGTAGTATTGCCCCGTCTATATGTCCCGTAATATTGCCCTATCTTGCTCTGCAGCACTGCCCCGCCGTCCGGCCGCCACCACCGCTGACGCTGGTCTGCCTCCTCCCGCAGGTGGTGACGCCACTGGTCCTCCTGCTGGCGGCCGCGGTCTGCGGCCGGCCACCGAAAGGAGCCGGCTCGGGCAGCCCACCTCGTGTAGGTGGCGGCGCGCGGCAGGCCGGCGCCGACCTGCTCCCCTCGGAGAGTTCGTACGTCGTCATCAAGAGACCGAACCAGAAGCCGGAGGTCGTGCACCTGTCACCCCCGGGAGCGAAGGCCAGCGCAGCAGGCGGAGGTGCCCCTGCCGCAGCCAGCAGCAGCGGCAGCCCCGCCCCCGGCAGCACCGCCGCCGCGGTGGCCGCTGCCGTGGCCGCCTTCGCGCCGAAGAGCAAGCCGGCGCCGCAGCCGCCGCTCGCCGGCCAGGCGACTGCTCAGGCGCCCAGCGTCGCCGCGCCGCCGCCGACAACGCCGCCCAAGCGGCAGGTGCTGTACGCCATTCCTGCGCCCGGACATCCAGCCGGTACCTACATGGTCGTGCCGAAGCCGCCGCAGCAGCCCGCGTACAGCGCCGCGCCGCCGGCCAGACAGCCGGCTCCTCCGGCACAGCCAGCGTGGCCGCAGCAGCCCAGTCCGCCGCAACCAGCCGCAAGACAGCAGCCGCAGCAGCAGAGGCCACCAGCTCCGCGGCCGAGACGTCCGGCTCCAGCACAAGGTGCGCCGAGGCAAAGACAGCCACATCCACCGCGAAGAGCACCGAGGCCGAGACAACCGCATCCATCCCCAAGTCCGCCGCGGTCACGACGACCTCCAACGCAAGGCGGACAGAGGCCAAGACAGCCGAATCCATCCCCAAATCCACCGCGGTCAAGACCATCTCATCCAAGGCAAAGTGGACCGAGGCCAAAGCGACCCTCTCCAACGGGACCTTCCCCGTCACCCAGGAAGCCGCGCCCGACGCAGAGTGCTCCTCCTCCGCGACCAAAGCAACCTTCTAGGACGTCAAACGCACCACGATCCAGAAGGCCGCCGCCATCCAAAAATGGATCACCCACAAGACAGCAACGCCCACCAAAAAATGCACCAGAAGGCCCACCACCAACGGCACCGTCAAAAGCACCTCACAGAAGACCATCATCACCATCAGAGAATGCACCACACCCGAGAGAGCCAGCGCGACCCCGTAGGAGGCTCTCGGGGCCGCCACCAAAAGAACCACCCACAATGCAGCCAACTCCAACGGCAGAGTACAACACTCCATTGGAGACTGCTGCATATGGGGAAGAGTTTGGCTATGTAGACAGTCCCCGACGTCAGCCAGAATACGTCCCAAGAGAAAATACACAGCAAAGGTCAGAGCAAAGGTCCCCAAGAGACAAGCCACAGCGTGAACCAGAGTTCACTCCACTGGACAACCAACAATACGAACCAGAGTTGACATCATTCGAAAATGCGCGGCACGAGCCAGAGGTCGGCCCGAGAGAACGTGTACAGCCTGCGATGGAGTTCCCTCAGTTCGAGAGCGCGCAGGCAGAGACCATTCCAGTGGACAGTACACCATATGGAAGAGAGTTCACTACGTTGGACAGACCAGGAAGCAGAGCGGAGTACATTCCGTTGGATGGCGAACAGCACAGAACAGAACTAACTCCACAGGAGAGCACTAAATACAGGACAGAGTTGCAATACATTCCTGACAGCGAGCCGCGAAGGTCCCCTCAGAATGATCAGCGTAACGTAGAATTCACGTCCTATGAAAGTCCACAGCGAAGGACAGAATTCACTCCAATGGAGAGAACACACCAAAGACCAGAGTTCCTTCCCGCAGAAAGAGAGCCGCCAAGGTCAGAATTCAGTCCAAGGGACAGTGTACAGCGTAGAACAGAGACACGGTATGTTCCGATGACCAGCGAGGAGCGCAGGAGAGAGCCGGAGGGCGAGCGTCGCCGGGGAGAGTTCACTCCAGCCTATAGCCAACAACCAAGCAGACAGTTTGCTCCGGTAGAAAATTCACAAAGAAGAACCGAATTCACTTCTTTCCAAAGTCAGCCAGAGAACGCAGAGTTTATTCCCCCCTTCGAAAGTTCACCTCGTAGAACAGAATACGCACCGACGCACAGTGACAGAGGCAGGGCCGAGTTTACACCATCGGACAGAAGCGGAGGACGTAGGACAGAATTCTCTGAGGCGGACGCCATGATGACTCCACTGTACAACGAACATCGCAGGACAGAGTTACGACCCTCCTCGATCGAAGGAGCTCAGTACATGGACGAGTTCACCTCACCGGAGTCTCCTCCGTTGAGCGGTGCACAGCGTAGGACTGAGTTCGGGTACCATGCACCGGACAGTGTACCACGCCATCACGGGTTTACTATGTCTGATAGTCCGCCGCGTAGGCCGCAGCCAGTTCCATCGCACGCAATGCCACGCAGGACTGAGTTTGTAACCTAGACGACCCACAACCGCCGGGCAGAACGCAATGCCGCTCGCAGAACATGTGCCAGATGACCCAGTTCTTCCAGCGGAGCGCAGTACAGCCAAGGGCGGAGGTCTCAGCGGATGGACCGGCGCTTTGTCCGAAATTGATAAACGCGCCGTATGACGGAGCTGTTTCCCATACAAAATCCCCCTCGTCCAGCAATCTCTTCCTCTGTTGTGCCATCGGATGGTGGGCAGAAAAAAGAAGTCCCTTCATTGGACATCCCACAGCGTCCTACAGTCTCAACTACATCGAAAGCTCCGACAAGTAGGACCGAGATCTTTTCAGTGAGCACTGTGGATGGAAAGACAAAACTCGTCCCTGTCGACAAAGAAAAGCGAAAAGCAGAAGCCACATCATCGGAGAGTCCAAAGCCCAAGGCGGCATCCAGTACGGCGGACAGTGTTAAGGGTGAGCCCAGCGCCAAGGAAAGCCCACTGAAGGGCGGCAAGAGCGCTCAGCGGACTCCGAGCAAAGGCGCAGGGCAGAACACACGGGGTGGGAATCCCCAGAACAACATTCAAAATCAACTCCGTGGATTGTTAAACAGAGGAGCGCAGAATCCACTACAGGGCGGTTTCCCCAACCTCGGGAACGGGCCACTCAACGGAGCGGGGCAGGGTGTCGGGCAGAATGCATTCAACGGAAACGTGCATGGCCTCGGACAAAATCGGCACGGCCTTGGACAAAATCTGCATGGCCTAAGACAAAATCAGCATGGCCTTGGACAAAATCTGCATGGCCTCGGACAAAATCTGCATGGCCTTGGACAAAATCCGCTTGGCCTTGGACAAAATCAGCATGGCCTCGGACAAACTCCGCTTGGCCTCGGACAAAATCAGCATGGTCTCGGACAAAATCCGCTTGGCCTCGGACAAAATCCGCTTGGCCTCGGACAAAATCAGCATGGCCTCGGACAAAATCCGCTTGGCCTCGGACAAAATCAGCATGGCCTCGGACAAAATCAGTTTGGCGGGTTTGGCGGACAGGGCTTGAATCAGAATCCATTCCAATTTGGTGGAGGAGGATTTCCTTTTTGAATATAAGGGATGGCGACTGATGCAGCCTGTCGGGCACACCATGTGATGTTGTGTACGGTGTACGCATGTTTGATGTGTAAATAAAAACAGCGCGTTATCATACCATGTGTGCATTCCTTACCTGCAGACTGCAGTATTATACAGGGTTAGGTGTTTGTTAATTTGTCCTAATGAGCAAACACAAACAAACATTTCATGAACAGATGTGTTCATGAACAAATGACGTCATCAGCTGAAAAAACGAACAGTTCACGAGCTTTTCATGAACAGGCAAAAGCTCATACGAATAGACATAGATAAAACACTTCGTGGCAACGGAAGCTCATTTATGGGAAATCACATTTTGTCGGGTTTTATTATGAAAAGGCTTTTTAAAGTTCATCCGCTGACAGGGGCGTATCTGATGCCCATGCAGATAACAACGTATTCGTATCCGTATTCAAATACGGATTCAAAATTACTCAAATTTCGCCCAAATTTGCGCACTAGCAGCGCAATGGCGTCAGAACACGGTGAATGAAGTACAAGGCGCATTTTTTTAATATTATGCATAGGAGTATGCAAGCACACTGCACACCTCATACACCTTACATACCACACACATCGTACACACCACACATACCTCACACACTCACACACTCCACACTCACACGGCTCACACGGCTCACATGGAGCACACGGAGCACACGGAGCACACAGTGCACACACCGCATACACCACATATGACACCCTTCATGCAAAAGGGTTGGGGAAGGCAGTCATGGTCGAGCAAGCAGAGGTCTTTGCTGAAACCCGAGAGTCCCCCAGCTAAGAATCTGTTGCTGTTTGGTCTCCAACTGGGTTCCCAGCGCCAAGTTTTTAGTCGAGTAGCTTTAGCATATCAAAATGAACTAAAATTAAGCATATCTTAAACGGTTTTGACCTACAGAGGTCACAATAGGTTTACAAAAGGTAAATACGGGGTACCCCTAATAACTTTTTACCTAAATGACTTAGACCACCATTTTAAACACCAAAATACTTGGAATAGGATAAGGATCATGCTCATACAAAAATCAAACCAGCCCGGGACACTGTTTGACATGAGGTCACAAGTGTCTCTTTTTTAATGTGTGATAAATATGTGCGCGGTACCCTTTAAATTGAATTAAACGCAGTTATAAATGAAACTGAGCACAGAACCATCACAGAGTAACCATATTGTATGCACAACACAACAGATTACCTTACACCGCAACCATCTGACCTCATGTCACGAAAACACCTGTAAAAACACGGGTTTAGCCAAAAACTGCGGTAGTCGGTACCGCCTAACTCCTACGCTAAATGAAGTAGACGAATCGTTCCAGAGTCATATTTATCGTATTAGCACATAGGTAGTGCACAATTTTTTTTCTTTCTAAAAATGTCATCGTTTGACCTCAGGTCACCATAACATTTTAAGGACGGCTTTATAAACAATCGCCGGGTACCGCATAACTTTTTAACATAACAACTTAGGGTAATCAGCCCAACGGCTTAACACTCGCAAAACACCATAAATTGTGCACAAATACCATACCACCGATTGACCTCAGGTCACAAGGTAAGTTACCATTATGGCACACGGGATAACAACTGGGTATCGCATAACTTTTTCCAAAAATCACTTAAATAAACTATTCGAACATCAACGCTTTCCCTTTCACCCCCCTAAAGATGCAAAACACAAGACATGACCCTTACCGGTCACTATTTGACCTCAGGTCACGTGCTCTGTAAAGACGCAAGTATTTAATTGAAGAGCCGGCCAAATACGTATTCGTTGTTAACTGGCCGATTGTATTCAAACTTATACACAATGTTGGTGTCGATGAGTGTACTCGACATGTCAAAAATTTTGAACCTGAGGTTAATATTTTGACCTTAGGTCAGAGTGCAACCAAAATTTGTCAAATATCCGGTACCGCATAACTTTTTCCCCAAATCACTTAAAACCCTTTGACAACCAAAGCCTTCCCTTTGACCCCCCCCCCCCGAAGATGTACATTAGAAGACTTTATTCCTACCGGTCATTAATTGACCTCAGATCACCTGTAAAGAGGTACTTAATTGACAAGCCGGCCAAATATGTATTCGTTGTTTACCGGCCGATTGTATTCAAACTCATAAACAAAGTTGATGTCGATGAGTGTACTCGTCATGTGAATGTATTTGAAGCCGTGGTCAATATTTTGACCTCAGGAGGTCAAATTGTAACCGAAATTTGTAAAATCTCCGGTATCGCATAACTTTTTCACAAAATCACTTATATGAACCATTCGACCACGGACGTCTTTAATTTGAGCCCCGAAGGTGCACAACACAATACCGATATCGGTCATTATTTGACCTCAGGTCACCTATGAAGATGTACTTATCCTTTTCAGGTGACCTGAGGTTAAATAGTGACTGGAAGGGTCAAGTCTTGTGTTGTGCACCTTGGGGGGTCAAAGGGAAGGCATTGGGGCCGAATGAATGGTTTGTCTAAGTGATTTTTGGGAAAAGTTATGCGGTACCAGAGATTACACAAATTTCGGTTTCACTTTGACCTCCTGAGGTCAAAATAATGACCTCAGTTTCAAATGCTTAATTATATCGAGTACACTCATCAAAAGAAACATTGTGTATCATTTAGAAATACAATGGGCCTGTAAACAAGAATACGTACTTTTGCCGGCTTGTCAACAAGTACCCTTTACAGATTACCTGAGGTTCAAATAGTGACCAGTGGAGGTCCAAGTCTGTATTGGTGCCACCTTCCGTGGGGAGGGGAGGGGGGGGGGGTCCAAAGGCAAAGAACGTTGGTGGTCGAATGGTTTATAACTACCTTGGGTTTTATCTAAAGAGATTTTGGGAAAATGATATGCGTACCGGGAGATTGACCAATTTCGGTTAACACTTTGTCCTTCTGAGGTCAAAATATTGACCTCAACTTTAAATGCTCTTACATGTCGAGTATTGTAGATACCTACCAATCAACACCAACATTGTATATAAGTTTGAACTGTGGTCATTGTAGATACTATGTATAAATTATAATTGTATTGTAGATACCTACTGATGGCTTAATGCAATCCTAAAAGTTTGATATCGATCCCTCAGCAACTGTGGTCATGACACCACCGCAAACTTTTTGGAGGTTGACTGGCACTTGACCTGACCTGATCCGACACGAAACTAAAATTCTAGCACAATGTGTGGAGGGGATCAATGATATGTTGGACGAAATTCGCGCCGCCATTTTTTCGTAATCTCTAAAAAACGTAGGAGGGTGTTTAAACACCGGTATGGGATCGCCCCCCCCCCCCAATGAGGCGCGGGTTAAGCAGCGTTCCAGAGGCCAACGTTTTGGCAGACGCTTCTGGTACTTTTAAGCCCGGGCAATTGCATACGTTGCATCTCTTTAGCACTACGGTGTATTTTACGAGCGCTGCTTTTAACCTCGACATTGTTCCATATTTTATTTGGCTGTTTTCATATTTATATTTTTAGTTTTTGTCGTTAATCGGTATCATTTTATTGTGTATCTATAGCATGTGTTACTGAAATTACGAAGTATGTTGCTTTTCTTGTACACTGTCTGATGTCCGTTCTGTGTCTGCTGACTCACTGCGACCCTGTTAGTGTTGTTAGTGAACCCTGTTAGTGTTCACTGGAATACATAAGAAGACCACTTGCCTGCCGATACGAGGTCATACTCTCCAGCACCTTTCTTTCCTATAAAACTTTAACTCGCCATCTTTGTTTTATATTGAATTCTACTCATGCTTTTGTACATAATCATTTAATTAAATATATACTTAGTTTTACGCTCATATTTAGCAGGCCCATTTTCAGAGCTCCCTAAATCCCAATGCGCCATTCACTAAACATTTGCCTGCTGATCCGCACCTGCTCGCGCACGAGCTACATAAACGGATGCGTGGATCCCATTGACATCTCAACATTTTTACTGGGTATCAGCTTATTCTAGAGTCCTCATATTCATATGGCTCTGAAAACACATACTACATGCATTCTACGCGTATTTATGTATTTAACGTGACACTCGCGATATTCCACTATCCTACGGTTACGTTTTTGCGAACTATACTGCCGAATATCCACTACGGTATGTATGCCAGCGCTAATACACTAAACGCGTAGAACGCACTGTTAATAGGAGTGATGCAAGAACCCTGATGTCGACAAATGTAGTAATATAGCGTCCCATACGCCCGATAACTGTCGTCTCTCATTCCAAACCTCCTTGCGGTTACACCATTATACACCTAGGGCGTATATATGCAAAAAGGAATCCTTAGCTCACACTTTTTTCAACCCAAGGTCAAAAACGTGTCAAACTGTGCGGCGATATGGTGTTAATGGGAAAACAAAAAAAAAAAACATACGGCCGCAGGGCTCGAAACAATCGAAACAACATGAGCGGAGCTGCGCGCAAAACTATCAGAGTCAGCTGTCCTGGCGTTGAGTGACTGAGAGTCTACATCGAGTGCGTGAGTGAGCGTCAGAGGGTTTTGACATCCGAGTACTTCGGATACCCTGCCCCTAGTCCAAGGGAGGTCAGCACGAGGGACGAGGGAACAAACACACATCAGTCTCAGACCGCCGAACCATTGTACATTACAACCGCTCGGCACTGCATGAGCCGCTTGCTAACGTACTAGTCACTACCTTAACAATACGCGACACAACCTTCCAGTTCTGAGAGAGACACAAATCGAGGTCACATACTTCCATCACCTATTTCGGTCGCCACGCTAAGTAATCAGACCACTGCATAAGCTGGGCCGCATTTATTTCCCAAGTGTATACAGCTGGCGGTAATAGCAACCACTTATAAGTCAAGAGATATAAGTCAGTCAAAAAGTCAAGTATGGATGATGCCTCCCCAAAAAAGAAAAGCAAATCTATATTTTTGACTGACTTGCTATAGTCGCGCTATTACCCCCTTAATACCTTCCGAAATATACGCGCAGCCCCTGCTCCACGCAATGTCCTCCTATTCCTGCCTCCATTGCTAGTTACGTATCTTGTTACCTCTCGGAACGCTCACACTCCCGACGTCTCATCACCAGCTGCTTCCATCTCCAGGATTACCTCTGTCTACCGGCCCCTCACATACGTTTGACCAGCAGGCATACCCAGATCTGTAACGCACCCTAACAGTAATGAATCACAGCACAACGCATCACTAGCGTAACCCACCGCCAACAGTCTTGAGACACACAGGGCATCGCTCAGCTACTTGAGAACGCCACGCGTCAAACAGTACCGTGGGACACGCAAGCATACGCTCAGCTACGTCTGTGGAGACCGGCCACGCGCTCAACAGTACGTGGTGGGAAACAGCAGCCTGGCAAACCTGCAATGGAGAGACAATGTGACGTGGGAGAAATAGCAAAAAATACGAAATAGAAGAACCTACGCAATGTTTTCAACGATACAATGTTTTATGAAAATGATGAGGGTGAATGCGTGAACAAGAGTTACGGAATGAAGCACACCAATAAGTCTGCACATAAACAGCATGTAGCATGTTAGCAATCTGCAACAGCTGGCACCGGAAACAAAACTAATTCTGCATACATATTATTGTCTACCAAGTATCATATTACCTACGTATATCTAATGTTAGTTTTTCGATTGATGCGGAACAGGTTGTAAAATAAGAAGGTTCTGAAGAATACATTTTTTACTAGCTATAAAGCAGGCAGGAAGCCAGGATTTTTTCAGGGGGGCACATCAGAGGTCGAATCAAATTTCGGTTTCCAGCCAAATGTTGACCGGGGGGAGAGGGTTGTCAGCAGCATCGCATTTCATCTAGTGTAAATTGTCTTGCTCGGGGGGCATGGCCCCCTGGCTACGCCCCAGCTGTAAAGATCCGAATAGATGTCAATGTGAAATGACGCAAATGAGCAAGCATTGGGTACATAATTTCCTACAAAACATTTACAGGTTGCCACCTACCGGGCGAGATGCCAGGCACGCGTTCCCAGATGGGCCGGTAGATGGCAGTGTCGACGTCCGACTCTTCACGCAACACGAAGAAGTACAGCATAAAGCTGATCGCTGAGCCTGTGAGGATCAGCTGGGCCAGCAGTGGACTCAGTTTGAAGTCCCACGGGTGTCGGGGCTGCTGGTCGCCAGCGGAGGCCTGACTGGCCGGCCGACTCAGCGGGCGGAGCGGACTGGCGGCGGGCGGCCGGCTGCCAGTCGCCGCTCGGCGATCAAGCAGGGAGGACGTCTCCCTGAAAGGGAGGCAAACGTCGTCAGCCGCCCGCCGCCAGGTCGATCAGCGCCGGCCACCAGAAAAGCGTCCCGTCACACGGACTTTTCGCTAGCGTAATGCACAGTGCAGCGTCGACACGATCTTACGAAGGTGACAGGGATGCTACAAGACCGCCCGGCCAATGCGACCTGGTCTGATGTCGACTTCACTTCTCTAAATCATGACTGACAGATGGGCCGCACCACAGCCCGGTACATTCAATGATAAATGGGCCCATACCATACTGCAAAATCCAATCGAAAATGCCTGGTAAACAATATCTCACTCCGAATCATTTCAAAATCGACCACATTTAGCTTACGCATTAGCAAATCAAACCATTGACAAAAGACAATGTATCTACGGGCCTACAAAACACAACAGCAACAGTTCGTAGCCAGATTTGCAATGACTCAGTTCTGGCTCCCGAGACGAAACTGCAACAAACCATACACACAACCATCATCATTTTAACGTCACTTAACAGGCATAGCACATACATTATTCAACTAGCATTATCTTACGACACTCAAACCATACAAACAATCCAGACAGCTTGTCATCACCATCTACCACACATCCATCGACTCTCCACTCATTCCGCCGCCTCCACACAAACGTCTCTCTCTCTCCCTCTCTCCCTAAAATCGCACCCCCGTCTGTCTATCCCTACACGGCACCACTCTTGTCCAGTTCGATCTGCTCCAGCTCCCGGATCCGCGCCTTCTCCCGCTCGGTGCTCTTGCCCGCCATCTCCTGGTGGCGCACGTACGCCTCGAGCGTCCTCTTCTCCAGCCCGGGCACCTGGCCCATGGCGCCGGCCGTGCCGCCGCCCAGCCGCTCGTCGATGTCGTTCTCCTCCCGCAGCACACAGAAGTAGATGAGCAGCGACGCCGTCGACAGGATCACGCTGGGCATCTGGTACCAGGGCACGTCATCCTCGTCGGCGCCGCCACCGAACGTGTCGCGCGCGCGCCACGACGCCGCGTTAGAGGTGGAGAAGCGCAGCGGCACGTTGTCCTCCTCGTCACCGGCAGCGGGGCCGGCCGCCGCACCGGAGGCCGGCGCAGGTTTGGTGCTCGCAGGTCGCCTGCAACGGGTCTGGTGCTTAGAGACGGCGGGGTCACTATACACTATACTGGGAGGCCGGAGGGTGCAGTGTGCTACTGCAGTCCTGCTACACTGACTGACGTCACTGACGGGAATCAGTGCAGAAGCCGTATCTGCGTATTCACTCATAAACCATAGCATACCCAATACCCATAGCATACCCCTGTCATCAAAATGTGGCGGGGCGCTGTACCTGGCGAGGGAATCCGCACATTAATTTGTGGTCAGTGGCGATTTGGATACTATAAAGGTAATAATTCAAATAGAGGTCGGGGGTAGAGATTCAGCTTTTGCAATTGTGCTAGTACAAGGCGGATTATATGTTTTTCGATGTCATTTGATCAAACCTCGCACCAAAAATGAAAAATAAATAATTAATAAAAAAATCCATCAGCACCACCTAATTAATATAATTAGCATAATTAGCTGTAATAAAATTGATACATCTCCCAAACAAAGCCAGATATGGCCCATTTGAAGTTACATACCCCGACTATATCGACTATAAGGATGTCAAAAATAATGTTTTTAGTCGGGTAATTACCAAAATTTTCGACCAATCATATGTGAGTACGGTGTATCTCCGGAACAAAGCCAGATATTGCCAATTTATAGTTACATACCCGACTAAATCGACTATAAGGATGTCAAAAAATGTTTTTAGTCGGGTAATTACAATTTTTTTAGACCAATCAGATTTGAGCATGATATATCTCCCAAACAAAACCAGATATGGTCAGTTTGAGGTTACCCTCCCCCCCCACACACACACACTAAATCGACTATATACGGATGTTAGAAACAACATTTTCTGGTTACACAATTTATATCCCCAAAAATCAAAATACACAATATCTTGAACAATCATCTGAGTTCATCTCAGTTACCTCAGTGGCGGATCCAGAAAATCTTCGAGGAGGGGCCATCAATTGCAGTGCCCTACGTATACCCAAATCTGAATGATGATGATTGTGGCTTTAGGGCGCCGCAACAAAGTAGTTATATGGCGCCCATTACCTAAATCTTAAAACTCGATGGATTTGGTCCAGTATATTTTGAGGGTGCCCCTATTTCAGCATATATTTTTTAACTTGCAAAATGTTTTTGTTTCAAATGTGCCCCTTCAGGCTAACAGAGGTCCTCTCAAGTCACGTAGCCCCCTCAGCCGGCAGATTATCCCTCAGACGCGATCGATGCCCTCGCGGCCAGAGTTGCCCCTCAGGCAGGCCAGAGTGCCCCCCCTCCGAACGGCAGTAGTGCCCCCTCAGTAGCTTAGTCCCCTCCAGTGTCAATAGGACCCCCTCAGCTGGCCAGAGTGCCCCCTCAAGGTCGCACTATGAAGCCTTCCCCTCAGGCGGCCAACGAGAGCCCTCATCAGGAGCAGAACCCCTAGCGGTAGCATCCGCCCTTCGCCGGCCAGATTGCCCCGCAGGCGCCAGAGTCGGTCACCTCAGGCGTCACAAACTGCGCCCTCCCTCTGGATCCGCCACTGGTTCACTTCAGTCATTCTTAGCATATTCAGTTGACAGTTCATTCTCAGATCTCAGTTCACTCTCAAGTTCCCATTATCAAGACAGTGCAGCGAAAGCGTTTACATAATGGATCTCGCAGTCTCGTCCCGGTGAACAAATTCTTGGTGAGATCGCTGAACCACACTCCCTTCAACTGAGCACTGTACGTAACTGCCCTCGGTGGGCGACTTGGACTCATCACACCGGGCGCCCCAAGTTTGTCGGTGGGACTTCTTGTACATCCTTTCGAGGTGCTCGACGGCAATGTTGCCATCTTCGCAGCCCTCCCTCGGGTAGCACAGGGACCAAGCGACGCATTCTGCCGCCATCTCCCACATCACGACCGACAACACCATCAGCTCAGGCGCAGGCGGTCGTCGAAAGTGTCGGTGGCGGCGTCTGCGAACACCATCTGTGTCGTCCATTCCAGTACTTAGCAGATTTTGGCTAGGGGGGGGAGCACTCGGAAAAATCACATTTTGCTCACTCACCATATTGCTCGTGACGGGGTACGGGGGGAGCGAGGTCTGTTTCAGGAATTACTCATTCTTCACTAGTGTGAAATTTATTTCCTCAGGGGGGGGGACATGCCCCGTGCCCCCCGTTAACTACCCCTGGTTCATTCTGCCATGAGGCTATGTATACTACGTCACACCTTGTCGACCTATGCGACTTCGACACGCACCGAGGCGTACGGCAATGCTGGTTGGCGAAGAAGACGCGCTGTCTCATTCACGAAGCTTCTAGTCTCACCAGTCCGAAATGGCATTTGCGAGGATTTGTGCTGCCACTCGCCAGGTGCGCACGTGCTTGCGATCATGTCCGTCCTTACCCTAATATTGAACTTTTCGTATTCGACCTTAGTACCTGACCTTGACCCCAACTGACATTAACAATACCGTAATGATCCAAGTGCAAAATGTACTATCCACTATCAAAATATAGTGCAAAAAATACCCATGACATTGTTGAGTAGGACTTCGTAATATTTTGCGCATAGTGGCATTTTGTGACCTGACCTTGACCTTTGCCAAAAATATAACTTTAACTCGTGTAAATGTGTGTTATACATCTGAGAGTACTTTGGATGATCATGGTTGCAATCAAAGGCTTTGTATGGCCAATATGGCCCATACACTCAATTACCTCGATTTTGACCTTTGACCTGACCGTGACCTGACATATGACCTTTATTTGATTATTTTAAGTGCATTTATTATTTCTTTATTACACCCGGCCGTTCCGATTGCCGCTTGATCGGCGGTCTCACTGCTGTCATTGGGTTGGATAGATAACGGGCGTGTGCGGAAAAACCCCACGCTCCGCAGCTTGTGCGAGATCCCATACCTTCCGTATTTCTTCCATTTCCTACCTATCGAATTAGGCCCAAAACCTAAACTGATGTGCTATGGTTTCCAGGAACATATTTTTTACATAATTTATTCCCATCTTATCTAGTTTATATTACATCGAAAAAAAGACAGATTGGACTCAATATCCGGAACAAAACAAAGTCCACCCCTACCTCTAATTCAAATTTATTATATGGAGACATCGCCCGCTGAAAATTACTTTAACTATGCCTGACACCAGGAAATGCTAAGCTACAATTTTGATAACCATTCGCACGACGAGCTGAAAATTGCACAACATGAGTCTACAGCACAGCTAAGCCTCGACACGTAGTTTCATCGAATATGAAAAAATAGGATATTACGGCTTGCTCGATCTGACGTGAACTGCACGGAATGACCTCAGGTCACGTAACCTTGATATCACAGAGAGGCATTGAGCTATCCAGCACAAGCACGTGCAAAGCGTAGTCCCTCATGGGCCTACCAGCCCAGCCGAGGCCCATGAACACCAAGCCCAGGCCTGGACCAGGCCCAGTCAAATTCAAATTATTGAAGCTCATGTCAGGTCCAGGCAACTCAGATTAAGCATATACTTTTTTTTACAAAATTTGCCATCATCATCCTACAATATTTACTTGTTTGCTATAAATTATAAATAATATCACTCACCTGTGTGCTGCTGTGGAAGTTAACAGCTGGTTAACATATTTGTAAGCTCTGACCAGGCTTGCGCGGCGCGCGCATTACTTCCAACATTTTCAGCCCAGGTCCGTCCGGCCATAGCCCGGTAATTTTCTTAAAGTTGAGACCCAGCCCAGGCCCAGCCCATGACCCACCCCATGACACACTCTGGTGCAAAGTTATTCCCTAATACGTGCTGGTGGCCATGATTTTTCCAAATACAAAACTTAAATACAATATTTAGAGGAAAAATATCTCTCCAATTTTTTACCATCGAAGGTTTATGTTTCGAAGTATATTTAAGACTGGACAAAAATCCGCATACTAAATGGCCACATTTAACAGTGAAGTGGTTTTACCAGAAAACACAGCAGCGAGACGCGCAAGGTGGCGATCGAAAGCTATCAATGAAACGAATCAAATGCATACCCAATTTTTCAGATTAGGTCAAATGTCAGGTCACGGTCAGGACATATGTCAAAATCATTTTTTTTTAAAATAAATTTAGTCCGAATGTTCTGTATGGATGGCTTCCCGAGGTCAGGACCCGCGCTAAGCAGAGCCTGTTGCGCTGGTCCTGACCTCACTCACACCGATCCGCAATTCCTGTATGGCCGGGGCAGAATTTAGAGACGAAAAGTTTTTATCGTGCCCGAACATACCTGGACAACGGTCGCCCGCTCGCTGAACGTTCACCTGGCCTTGAAGTGCGACCCGCTATGCCACCGGCCAAGCAAAGCGCCATCCCAGTCAGCAGCAAATGCGAAGCGCCGAAGCGGAAACTCGAACCCAAGGCTGCCACTATGAGGTTAAGTCAGAAGAGCAGCGCTCTCCCACTGAACTAACGGGGGCGAGACAAATGTTAATTTGAGTTAATGGTACATTCTTTCAATCAAACCTTTGGTTAGACTCACAATGCTCATAAAAGCTATCATAGGTGGTAATACATCTCCTGCATTATGTTAAGAGTGAATTTTATGCAAAGGTCAAGGTCAGATCAAGGTCACAACAGGTCACTGTTTTACAAGAGGTCAAACGAAAGTCTTGTGACACATGTTTTTAAGGGTTGTTTCCACACATAAATTCGATAGCAGGCAAGCCATTTTTACAACATGACATAAAAAGAGTCAAGGTCCGGCATCTTAAGGATTGAAAACCTAGAAACCGCTAATATGAATATAACCAAGGCATGTTTCTAGGACCAGTTTTGTCTATAAATACAGCTATGACATTTAAATTTCTGTATCAGATAAAAAAATAACAAAAATAAAAAAGATTTTTGAAAAATGACGTCATTACCTACCTATGCTAGGGGAACAATCAGTCACTGAAAAATACAGATATTACTTTGCAAATTGTTTTGGGTATTTCTTACACTTGGTTCTCTCATATATATTCCAGCTTTTTGAATACCTTGCACAAATTTCGATTTTGTGGGAAATTTCCGAAAAAATCAGTTTTTGGATTTTGAGGGGTCAAAAAAACAAAAATGAAAAACCGAGATTGCCATTTTGAAGACAATTCATTTGTCTTTCTTTTTCAGATTTATGATTGCAATTTGCTTTTAAGCTATGTTTTTACGATGCATCAAACATTTATCGTTTTTCCACTCAAAATGGTGATCAACACTCACATGACGTCATCAACACGTCATTATCTCATATTTTTTTTATTCATTTTCAAATAAATTTTTAAGGAAGACGTCAAATTGATGCTGCATAAGGTACCAAAAATTTGACGTTGCTATCTGTTATGGTTTTCAAGTTATTGAGAAAATCCTGGAGGGGGTAATATTACCCCCTACGCCGCGCGGGTTAACTTAACTAATAGGTCACTAC